>JAFNEN010000106.1:1552500-1742716 GCA_019343175.1 Oedothorax gibbosus
TTTTCATTTAAGACTAATAGTTTCGAAATTGTTGAGACTTAATTACGATCGTTTGAAGAAATACAATTTTACACTATAAATTAGACATTTAATTGTAGTGATAGTATAAACAAGGAGTTGGGAAATACATTGCCATATGGTAATGCCATAGATGTTAGTTGTTGTTTTACCAGGAGCTAAGCTCATAAAATTGGTTAATACAATATATTATACATGCTAAAGTAGTGAAATATTCACTTCTTTTGTTATCAGTTTCACTCTCTAAAGTCCCTTTAAATGTGTACATGCCTAAATTTATGTCATGAAAGATGCGTCATAATGTCCACACAATTTACTTCCTTTGCTACAAGTCAATGATCGTTTAATTTGTACCATTTTATCAAAGAAAATAATTCCTCTCTGTTCCACTTATTTGAATTCTGTAAACTATCTGTGTATGATTTTATTGGCCGATATTTAGCTAAGATCACATTTTGCAGCAGACTACGTATGAAACCCCTACTCTATGAATCCCTGAATACCCAATTGTGTATGCATATATTTACATTGTAATAATCAAATAATTTGTAATTTGCAGTCACAAAATGGTTACTTTAAGTAAAAAAAAACTATGAAAATTATTGAGAAAAAATTTAACTAGAAAATTTTATTATCAAAAAATTAATATAATTATTTAAAATTGAAAACATCTGCACTTTATATAATTATATAAAGTGCAAATATATAATGGGCGCATATTACAATGGAATATCAAATGGGATGCAACAGTAAATGGATCAATGGAAAAAACAATGTAATGGAATAACATATATAACCATGGAAATTATCGGCAATTTTTTTTTTCTAAGAATTGTAATTACTTATAAACAAGTTTTTTAACAAAACTACTTTCACAAAAGGTAATGAATAACTGTTACAAAATGTACATGTAAAATTTTCCATGAAAATGTAAAGTAAACTTGAGTATAAAGCAGTTATTTTAAAATTAGTCAACCTCGACTTATAACAATTAACTATTGAATTAAATTTTATAGAAAAATATCTATTACGACTTTCCAACTTTTTGAAAATATCACGGAACCATCAAAGAGAGTTGTAAACACATGTTATAACAACAATTTTTATGGCACTCAAACTCTGTAAGACGCTATACCTCAACATAAGTAAGATCGCAGCTTACGTTTCATATTTTGAAATTCATATTCATTCATTAATATATAGTCATTCATATTTTGAAATGGAATTCAGTGTTTAACGTTTGTTTGAAAATTTTGATCCAGGAAGAATACATTTTACTGCAATGGATGTCACTGGCCCATTGTTCATAATAGAAAGACGAATAAATAACGTTTTATTCCCATTTTACCGTGATTTTCATTTCAAAGATAATACAATGTAAAAACTTATAACAGTTCGTTAGAAATGCCAAAATTTTTTAATAGTTTCACATTTTTTGCCTAATTATTAATTTGCTCAACATAAATTATTCAAAACAATAATGAATAGTATTTTCTTACCTGGTCTTCGGACCAGCGATACCAGCTGTTGTGGTTAACTAATCCATACACATTAATAGTTCTACTTTACCGGAAGATGTTAACAAAAAGCTCTTTACACCACAACTTACTCTCCCCTCTGTATGTCAACACCAGAAACGCAAATCGGCGTCTTCACAATCATTGCATAAAACAAAGTCAAACAGAGGGCCGGTCCTCGCAAAAAATTGTGAAATAGTTTCAAAAATGGTTTGAATTCCTTCTAACCATCATTTCTTTTTTATCAACAATGAGTTTAACGTTTTGATTGTCACTTGAATATACATTTTTTACAAAAAAAATAAACAATTGTGTTTTGGAAAATGTAAAAACGAAATAATCAAGTTTTTCTGTATTTATATAATTACTTTATAGTTCTTATTTAGAAAATGCTTTCGGCTCATTCCATGCAAAATTACCCTTTCTGCAGTGTAAGTCACGTGTGTAAAAAGTTATTATTACTAGAACTTTCAACAAAAATAGCGAAATAGCTTATCTACATTTATTGCAACTAAATAATGTAACGTGCTTTATTTAAATTCATTTATTTTTCAAATTTAAAAAGCTTTTTTAAATTGTGACTTACACTGCAGTTGCATGGAATGAGCATTTAATCGAAATCTGTGATATAGACAGTTAGAATGTTTTCTAATTAACAAAGTGAGGTGTCTTGTTTACGAAATAGGCGGTGCTGGATCGGCAAGGCTTCCTCAATGCTGCCAGTACACCTACAAAGCTTGGATCCCGTACCTCAAGTCCTACGCTTTTTTGGGCCTTCCTGGGCTTTTTCGGCCCACTAAATAACCTCCAATGGCTGTGTTATACGCTGTAGGAGTCTTGAAATATGTGGCCTCAGAAATGAAAACAAATTGATTTGCATTGGGACTACCGCTACCTCAAAAAAGTAATTGACTAGAGGCTAAATTACGCAATTGCATGTTTTCTATAGAGCTTAAAACTAAATTTGGATAGATGTCTGCCGGCATTCAAAAGTATTTCAATGGTCTGTTTTTAGCTCCAATGGTTGTGTTATACTGTAGGAGTCTTGAAATATGTGGCCTCAGAAATAAAAACAAATGGATTTGCATTGGGACTACCGCTGCCTCAAAAAAGTAATTGACTAAAGGCTGAATTACGCAACTGCATGTATGCCATACGACTGAAAAAGGAATTTGGACAGATGTCTGTCCATTTACATACAGACTCTGTATGTAAATGGACAGACATCTGTCCGAATTCATTTAGAGACAGAGGTATTTCAATGGTCGGTCGGTTTTAGCTCGGACTTATTTAACTTATTTAAAATATGTTCAATACTAGTGCTTGTAATACGACTAAACTGTGGAGAAAAGTTTTAAAAAGTTATTTTCATTACTAATCATTTTTTTTGTCCTACTGTATACCGCATGTGTCCGTAGAATGCGTCCTTCAGTCAGTGCTTTTTGCATGTTGTTGAACAGTCTCAAACTTATACTTCATTACATGACATTTTAAGAAATTGGAAAAAGTATCTCAGACAAAATTATAATCTCCAGTCAAGAAAATGTATGATGAAGAAATGATTGAAAGACAAACGTAAAATTGTCAAAAACGCAGGAATCGGCACAAATTAACTGTTTCGAAAACTGGGTTATGTTTTAAACTTTAAAAAAAATCCTAATAAATGTGTCATACAACAGTTTAGATTTTCAGGTTATGTGCATACTTTAAAAATATTTTATTCTACATATACATGAAAGCAAACATTTGTTTTTCGTCAGTTGTATGTCATAAATGATGTTGTATAAAGAAGTGAATTTCACATTTCGCACGAAAAACTTATTTATAGACGCCTGTTTATTAATTATTTACTTTCCGTTCACCAAAATATTTAGACAATGGTTAAAAATTCCTTACGATTTCGTAAGTTTTTCAAAAACCATTATTCCATTAAAAAAAATTTCAATAATTAACCTGAATTCCATCAAAGTAGGATACGAACACACATATTTAATCGAATGTAGTTTTTTGCGATCCGATGTTTAAAATTTTTTACATGATAAAACATTGTTAATCGATTAGCATTGGTAATCAGTCAAACATAGATAACTCTATAGTTTTCACCTTGTAATTGTAATTAATTGTCATATTGCCAAACAATAACGACTAAACAATAACGAATCATTATGTATCGATTATCATTGGTTATCAGTCAAACATACATAACAGTATAGTTTTCGCCTTGTAATTGTAATTCATTTTCACCTTGTAATTATTTTTCGATAACAATAACTAATCCATCTATCCAACTATCCACTATGTATCAGTACACTACACTACACAACCTATTTTTTTACTGAAGTATTAGTATAACCATCTTTCTACTTCTTTTGTGTTTTCGCATTCCTTTTTAATTAAAATTTCCTCCGCTTCTTTTATTAAATCGCTGCTACAGATTTTGATAAAATGCCAAAACAGATTGCATAACAGCGATCATTAAGGATTGTCGATAGCAACACCTTGGCAGTGTGGGGAAACAGGTTTCGGTGGAGATATCAAATCACGAGCTATCGAAAATTTTGAGCTTTTTTCTCAAGTATTACAACACATTGTTGTCGGATTCGTTCGTTTGGGGTGGTTATGAATCATTTTTAGGAGAAAGGGGATTCTTATGTAAAAGTTTTAGTGTGGAGTTGAACCTTCACCAATTATGTACGCCACTGGTTTCACTTACAGTTGTCGTGACCAAATTGCACCGCGATACAATGGCGTTATTGTTGTGGAATGTTTACCATGAATTTGTCACGTTCGTGATATTGCGGCGATGCGTGTTATTTTAAAATTCCTCTGTCTCTAGTTTGTAGGTGAAAAAGAATATGGAGTACCGATTTACAGGTTATACAGTCGTAAAATTGCAGAATTTCATGCTACAAAGTAATATTCAATTGAAATATGCATTATTTTTAGAGAAAACTGTCTGGCGTGAATTTTTTTTTACAATTTTGATTATGGTTAGGTTGTACGTTTTCCGGCGGTCAATATCTATAATCAATGAAGCTTTAACACAGCTAATTACGCTTCGTAATTTAGAACCTTGGTTAAGCACCGAGGTCGACACTGAGCGGACACCTAAAGTTAACCAAGTGATGCCATCGTGCGCTTGTTTGGGACTTTCGACTCCACAGATTTAACGAGCACGTATTTCGCAGTGTACTCATAACAAATACAGACACACACACACACAACACAAATATCCATGCTCATATGATGGGATTCGAACCCGGGGCTTTCTGACCATACAGCCGCCTAGTCGGCTTTGATTATGAATTTGAATTTAAAATAATATATTTACGTGTTTAGGTTTTGGTAACACCTTAAACTGTTTATTATCGGATTATAAATATTTAACAATGACAAGATGCTACCAATTATTTTGAACCCTGGTTATAGGGACGAGTAATAAACTTTATAAACATTATTTTTTGCGCAAACAAAATATTTAAAAATAAAATTATAGGAGGAATTTATGTTCTTGCTTTTAAAAATAGCGGAAATTGCTTAGTTTGTAAACAGATATTATGCCTTTTATAGCATTAAGTGATGAAAATAATTTTATAAAGTAGTTTGAAAATTAGTTTTAAAAATTAAGACAGATTGAAATATGTACTTCCGATTGCAATTTAAGATTTATAATTTGTAGTTTACTTTGTCAAGAAAAGTTAAGATACATTTCGAAAAATTAATTTTATTATAATTTAGTAGTTTATAATAATTTAAAAGTATAAATTATTTTTAGGAAAAATCATAGCACTAAATTGGCTTGAATAGTTTTAAAGTTCAATTGTATAATTCACATTTTGTATTCAATATAGTATTATATCAGTATTATATAAGCGACATCAATAAAATAGAAAATGTTTTTCCAGGCACGTAACATCTACAAACCAATATTAATACGGAAGTGCTTAAGCAAACATGACACTTGACATGAATTTACTTTTAAATCGTAACTAATAATTATTAAAAAAGATTTCAAGTTCTTTATATCTGCTTAAGAGTAGATTTTAAGTATGGTGAATGTTTTATATGTAGGTTATGATAATTTTAGATTTTGTCAAATGAAAAATTTAATTGTACAAATTATATTTATAAGTGCTTTTTATAGAAACTTTTCACTCAATTAATAGGATTTTTTGCATTCGCTTGATTAGAACATAGTATGTTGTTCAAATTTTAACAGCTACTATATTTAAGAGTAATAAACTTCGTCGTATAAAATTGACGCAAATTGTTTAAAGTACAACACTGATTGAACCATTAAATATATATTAAATAGTTTACAAATATTTTGAAAAAGTAAATCAGTTTTAAACTTAAACAAAATCTATATATTTATTAAAAAATAAAAATGAAAACAAAGTATTACGTCTAATAATATTATAACAATATTTTACGTCAAAGTGCAGGGACCTACTTTAATTCTACATATTTTGCCTTTCAAATTTGATTTTCAAAATTAATCAATAATATTAAATATATATTTATAACCCTGACAAAAAATGTTGCTATAAACAATGTTTTTATTTGAAAGAATACAAATCTATAAATAATTTGATTCTTCATTACGTATGATTCGGCTCATTTCCTCTACTAAATGTCTCTTGGTCGGTTCGACGAAATTGTAAGTAACATTTTTGACAAAATTGAGTTTTATAGTTAGACTATCACTTAAAAAAATTCTTTAAAATCAATAAACTTTAATGGTTTTCATGTAGAAATAATATCAGCTATAAAGAATTAGACTTTTGTTTCTCTATAAGCCTTTATTATAAACCTTAATTTTAAAACAATCTGAATTTAAATGCGTCGAGTCTTTAACAATTAATTCCACGGTTTCTCAAGTTTTGTGTACTAGTAAAATTAACTAATATTTTTAATCAATAAAAATTTTGAATGATAAAAATTTATTTTGTGATATTTTACAATAAGAATCAAGGACTAAGAACATTATAAATTCTATTATTAAGTATCCAGTGAATTTTTTTAATGCTTTAAAAAATTTTATCACTAAATAACACCTAATTTCAATATTTTTTACTGGAATTGTTAATTTTTTGCTTCATAAATAAAATAAAATCATTTTCAACCTGAGAGTTTTATAAAATTAATTAAAGAAACGATTTTTTCTATACCGTACACTGTTAAAGAAATGTGCTTGGTTTCACCATAACTATTGTTCCTAGTAACTGTAACAGTGAAATGTTTCACCATGTTTTCGGTATTCGGTTGAACTATTTTTCAGGTTTTGGAAACAAAAACCACTAGGAACCATATTTTTGGTCAAACCAAGCGCAAAATTTTTAACAATGTATAAATTGGTCCCCAGAGAAATTTTTTATCAAACAAAAGCAACGGAAAGCTCGCCACTTTAAGACACACCATTTTTGTACGTGTGACGAAAAGATTATGTGATAAGTATGTCAACCGAAAGAAAATTTCAAGACACCTTGATTAATGTTGCGGCGATTCCCTCAAGCAAACTTCGTTACAAGTTTCGGTCTCACAAAAAACTAATTTCCCCTTGGAAAATTTACTTTCTATGAGGATAAAGGATACATGAAAATAATGTGGAGCAAATATGCATTACTTAATAAGGAAAAGGCCAATGTCTAGTTAAATAAATAGGAAAATTTCCCTTGACCATTCACTGTGTAGCTATGCTACTTGAGGAGAGAAGTGCCTAGGAAAATACTCCTATCAAATGCATGGGACACTTTCTCTTTTTCTACTAAGGCACAGATATGTATCTGAAATGTTTATTGTTTTAGTGTCATTTGGATCTTATTAAAAGTTTTTTCAAAACGTGAATGTGTTTTTGAATTGAGAAATATTTTTTCTATGCGTCATTGTCACACTCTAATGTGCATAGTTAGGAATGGGAGCGGTTTATTAAAGAAGACAATTGCCACAATTGCAGTTTTCTTTGGTGTCATGCACGTTCAAACAAGGCGTTTTGTCACGCAAAATATGTCAATTTAAAGTAGAAAATACAGTTATCAAAAAGGTGTTTGAAATGTTTTATTGGTGATTGAGGAAATGTGTTCGAAATTGATGTAAAATACCTTGTTTACAAACAAAAATAACATACGTTAAAGCATAAAATACCTCTTTTTTAAAAAAAAAATGAAAGAGAGAAGACGTAACAAAAGAAAAATTGCTCAAACAGAAATGAAAAGAACTTAAAAATATATGTGAATTTACAATACATTAAATATGTAACTTTTAAATGTAAATAAAAAAATAATGTGTAATTTATGGTATTATTAATAAATTAAAGTTGTTAAAATTCTTAAAAAAAATTTAATAGGCCATTGTTTACAGAGCCAACTAATACTTGGAAAAAGTAATAAAAGTATTTGACATTTTTAAAACACACTCATTAGAAATCCTTGTTGGATGCCACATTCATGCGCTGATGCACACAGTATTTACTACAGTTTTATAAACAGTTATTGAAGGAAAGAAATCGTTTAAAAATATTTTTAAAAGTTCTTCAAATTGTAGAATTTTTGAAAAAAGCCAAAACTACTATTATATTAGAAAATACTGATTCAAATAAGTTTTTTATATACATATAGTGGTGATGAAGTTTAACTTAAACTACTTTGATAAAACAATTTGATACAGTGTCCCCTTAGGGGGAAAAATTAGCCTATAATAATATATTATGTGAACTACCATACATAAAACAAATATAAAGCTTTCTTGTAAGTATAATACATAAAATAAACAAAAAGATTACTTGGTTTATCCAATTTAATTTATCAATCCTTCTATAAATAAGCACCACGACAGTTTTTTCACAATTGCGTTAAAATAAAAATATTTTTTGTCAAGTAGAACCACCGCTGTCAAACACTACAACATATTTCAACAAATAATCCCAGTTATTTAGCATCTCACAAACACTTCTTGTATCAATGTTTATTGATATTCGTAATTAACTACGTCTTAACAAATACCTTTATGTCATTCGCATCACGTTTATAGGTTCTTTATTTCATCTATATACTATGTTATACTTCTAAATCTCGTGTGGCTTCAGCATATTTGTGTGTCGCGCGTAGATTGGAGGTATAAAATAAATTCAGCTAATGTGATTCCTGCCATTGAGGAATCTATGTACATCACGTACTTTTGCTTTATATTCTTCTAATGAAAGTTGGAGGTAAATAACGTAAATTTGTAAAATATTTGTTTCAGTTTTCTTACTAGGGAGTTAGCATTCCTGTTTTCCTTTTTTTACGACTTTGAGTCATTAGTTTGTTGAATTTCGAGACAAATGACGACAAATTCCAACAACAAATTTAATTTCCAATTCTAAATTTTGACAACAAATTCCCACAACAAATTTATTTTCCAATTCCAAATTTCGACAACAAATTCCAACAACAAATTTAATTTCCAATTCCAAATTTCGACAACAAATTCCAAATAAACTATCGAATAAATATCCTGAATATCATTATTAAAAATACAATTTTGTTTGTTCGTTCAACAACAATTTGACTTGTTGAAACTGATACTCATGGTGTATATTCTATAATAGCGTAATAACATTACATGGGCTATGGGCTTTAGTACGTTATTATGTAATAATAATAACTAGGGCACGCCCCCTTCTCGCTATCGCTCGCCAAACCTTTATTTTTCTTATGATAATTTCTATATGATTCTATACGTTCATATTTAAAATGTTTTGCAAAACCATATTTTTGTTCTGAAATTATCTTAGTGAGTAGTTTTTATACGCTATTTAAATTAAAATTCTAAAACTGCTTACATAAATAATTTGTTAAGTACATATCAGAGATTTAGTAACAAGTTAAATTATGCAAAAAACACACATTTTACTTCAAAGTTCTATGATTTATGTTTGAAGTAAACTGTGATGGTGTTATTCAAGCCCACTCAAATAAAACATAAATCAAGAGTAAGTATTTTTGAATTGGCTGTAACCAAGGACGTGTCTTTGTGCACAGTTTCTAACGGCCATATAAATTTTGAAAAAGGGTTTTGAAACACGTACATTTTGTCACCAAGACAATGGCATATATCATTAGAGCTTGGCTATGCGTCTAAAATAACTTTTAATTGAATATATAAAAACGGAAATGAGAAGAATGGTAATTGTGCTACCATAAAATGATAGAGTAAAACTGAGTTTATCACCTACTGACTACAAAAGTGTTTTAAATTAAAGTTACAAGTTGTATAACCACTTCATTCCAGAGGTCTACATACGCGGACGCATGGATCTTTGTAAATTCACTTCACAATTTTTCTGATTACTAACTTTGTATTATAAAAGTGTCTGTTCAAACTTTCAACTAATGCCGGTATCGAAGCAGCTGACAAGTATCATACATTTATTTCTATACAAAGTGACGTAGCATGATTTCGGGGATCTCGCAAAAAGCTTTTTCAGCGGTAAATTTTAAAAGTGCTCATTTAAAAAAATGTGGGAAATGACTAGCAATTACAAAAAAAAACTGACAAAGTTCATTTGAGCATAAATAGAACCAAAAAATATTTTAGGGCTTAAAACCTCAAATTCCGTTAAATTGACGTGCCCCTCAATAAATATTAATTGTTATTTTTTAAAAGTTACTTGAAAAGCATACTTATAAATGCATATCTATTAGAAATATATGGATATGAAGACTATATATGCGTAGGATTTTACTGGGGTTAAGGTTAAGATGTTACGATTCTATTTCAAATAAATCATTTTGATATAAAATAATAAATTTATCTTTTTCTTTATAAATCATCTAACTTACGCACTTAACTTAATTTATCTAAATAGTTTTTCTAGACAAATTAGAAATTTACAAGTAAACCAAAAGAAACACCAAAATCCATTTTGGAAGTAAAGCAACTTATGTACTATTGAGAGCTAAGTATATTGAGATAACGCCAAGATGATTTTGTTTGAGCAATAAACTTTTTAAGTGCTTCGTAAATCAAGCGAAATGAGGAGATTCGCAATGCGATGAAGACGGTAATATACAAGTAAAATTCTGATAAATTCACACATGCTTCTAACTGTTCTTGCCCGTGGCACTTCATACGGTTAATTTATTATTTGAAGAGATTTTCAATATCTGATCGAACTATTTGAAAATGATAGTAAATAATAAGATGAAACTATTGTCGTCAAATATAACAGCGGAAACCAAAAGTTGGATTATACTAAGATCGTGAAAGCAATGCATAATTTAAACCAGATTTATATTTGCATGGCAAAAGCTGCCGGAAGCATATAACAACAAAGAAACTGCGTATCGTCAATAAATTGCGTATTCCTTTGGCGTTTTTTCGGAAATTTAAAAAAACGTCCATGACAGAATAACTTCCTTTTGTCCCTGGGATGTTTTGTTCCATTATTACGACCGCTCTCATATATTTGTCATTCAATTGCATTGTTTTTTTATGGAAGTTTATTTGCCTTTCAATGTCACATTTGAAAAAAAATATCTTCTATCTTCTTTTATGTGAAACTCAAAATATTAGTTTCAGAACACTATAGTTAGAAACTGTTTAAATTTAACATATAAATAGTTTTTAACACTGCTAATAACTAAATTGCACGTGGAAAACTTCAATAAACCAATAACATTGATCCAATCATAGAATATCCACAACTTGGCGACATGAAGAAACACGAAGAAAACAATGTCAATTTTTGGCGCAAAAAATATTACGCAATAAAAATATTTGCGCCAAGAATAAACGTAGTTTTCTTCCTTTTACTTCAAAACTATTGAATTTAGAATATACAATTTACCTTTAAGTTCCGCTTTTAAGTATAGGTATACATATACACTGCTCAAAACAATTTATAGAGGAGCGCATGGTTTAAACCCTTTCACCTCAATTTATTCCATTTGGAATCATTAGCTCGCAATTTTTTCTCACTAAGTTAAGCTCGCACTTACTTATCGTTAGATGGAAGAATCATGTCTTTTGAAGAATTAAATAATGTTTTTTTAATTTAATGAAAATATAAAAAATATCGTAAAATAAATTTCACTGTGAAACAATTTTATTAAATAAATTGACCCTAAATTCTTCATGTTTGCATTTTTAGATGTTTAAAAATTGATATTAACTATTTTTTTTAACAAATAAAGTTTTGAAAAAATTATTGTTATAATTCATTTAAAAGTTATGATTCCAATTTTCCCCCCTTAAATTTAGTTAAAAAATTAAGATATTTTTCCCTGTTTCTTACCATTTTATTCTGGATGCATAATGAATCTATTTCACAAATTTTAGATTTTTAGAATAAAAATAAAAAGTTAGGACTGAAAGGGTTAACAAAAGTGCGCAATGTGCTCCCTTAATTGTTTAGAGTAGTGTATTTCTATACAGTGGTAAACATTATTTCTAATCTAGTGGAATAAAGGGTTACATCTGTCTACACAAGCTGTATATGGAGAAATGACAAAGTGAATAATACTATTCCCTTACTAATTAAGTGAATAGTATTATTCACTTAATAATAATACTATTTAAGGAATATTGTTCTTCTATCAACATTTTATACAATGGGGGGGGGTCTGCTAAGATACACCCATAATATTTATCATACCAGATTTAACAAATGAAGGAGAGGTTTAAACAAATATCACAGATCTAGTGTGGTCAACTGAACACTAGTTTTACGTCCTACGACATCCATCCCCACGGTTTCGTGACATACGCGATTGCATGTTCGATTGTCAAACTCGGCACGCCACCCACCATATTTAAAATTCGTCATAACAAACTGAATTGTATTGGTTTGAGAAAGTGCTAGCTGGTGCTGGGCTGATTTGAAGTAAAACGGGTTTGAAAATTAAAATTACATTGAAGATTTTTATAGATACAAAAATAAACAAATTTTGGTGGCAAAATTGGAAATTACTAAGTTTCTAAATCAAAAGAGCACGATTAATTTTTTTCTTCATTGTATCCACTATTAGTCTCGTCTTTACTTAAGACATACAAAATGTAAGCATATTTTTAAAGGGTACAAGCGCTGGTAAAAGTTTTCTTGCACATAATAAACATATATGTTGCGGGTAATATCATAGTAGGAAGCACATAGGCACCACCTCACTAAACTCATTTCATAACGAGCCTAAATTAGATGACACGAATTGAGATGACAAAATAAATGGGAGCAATATTGTACTTCAAAGGTTTAGTAAGGGAGAAAACGGTTAACAAAAAAATTATATGAGCTTTCAGAACGCTCAGGCAGACTTCGTATCCAGTGGATTAAGGCTATAATACACAGGGGATACCTTTGCATTCAATAAACGGATCGTTCCGTCCGAAAAAGAATCCTCCAAGCCGTTTATATAGCATAATTAAACCATTTACATCGAACCAGTTCACATCAAATCTGTTGTGATCTAAGATCCTGACGCCTCAAACGATGCCTCTATACGGTTAAGTGGGGTTCCAGATTAGATGTTGACCTCTTCACTTGGTCCTTGTCCAAAATTACGATATCCGTCTCCAATAACCTTCGTGTAGTTCAAGTGAGACGTCAATTCAATTGCAGATTAATGTTGATGTATAGGTAAAATTAAGTTTTGACATAAATATCACATGTCGGTTGAAGCTCTATCAAACTAACGCAGATCTTTATACGAGCCTTCGTCATCCCGTTCTTTAGGTCCACCCCGAGGCGTGGGGGGTTTCGTGGCCTCATTCAGCCCTTTTTTCAGTGTCTCACTCGGGATTCTGGGATTCGTGGGAGAGACGGAAATCTGTGCTAAAGACCTCTCGCGTGCATCGTTATTGGGGATATGTGTGCCACTGGAGGGTTCCGTAGTTGGAGGAGTAGTGTTATTGAATGTTTCCGGCTGCATATTTCTAGCCTTCAAGAAGAGCTTTAACGCAGCCATATACACCCAGTACTTTGAAAAGTTGTCTAGTGACGAAGTCAAAACTTGAACCGATACTTAACGCAATCTTCGAGCGACATGTTGGAGGAGAAGAAAATGAGATTAGTTGGGGGAGTTAGGTTATTGAATATTTTCGACTACCTACCAACACAACGTTCGAGCGATATGAGGAAAAGAAATGAGAAAAGTGTTCGGAAGTAGAGTTTTATGTAGCAATGGATGCAAATCTAAATTTTGATTACCAATTGCTTAATTTTTTATGGATTTAATTTTTATTATTCTTATGGAACATTGTAGATTAAACGTTTCGTTAATTACTATATTAAAAAAAGAAAGTATATTTGGTACATGCGCAGAGGATAAGGATTTTAAATGGGTGTCAACAGACTTTAATATGTCGTTACTTCAAACAATGATGTTTAGGAAAGCTTGCAGATGAATATTTCGAGACTTTTAGAGAATTAACACATCCAGGTACTCATCGTAATTTTTAACCCCGATCCAGTGAGAATTTGTAAATTACTAAAATAAGAATGGAAATTGAAGGATATTATTAAATGTTTTAAGTATTTAATAAGAAACTCGCAACTAAATTTCTTCTAGGATGAAGTTCGTTAAATTTAAATAACTACTGAGAATTGAAATTTGTTTCAAATATGTGACTAAGTTAACAAAGTTGAAAGGAAAACTAATATGAATAACTCATAAAATTGCAGATTTTGTTAAATTAGTAAATTTACTAAAAAATATTAAGTAATTAAAAAGTTTAAATAGTTTTAAGATTTTAAACTAACTAGAATATTATCAATACAACTCGACTTTTAATACATTTCTAAATATAGTCATTAGAAAAACTGAATTATGAATTCAATGTACAATTCATATTTAATATGAAGCATTTAATTACAAAACATTATTATTAACTATTTAGTAACTCAAAATTCCCGTCATCCAAAGCTTCGGGAGTTCCAAGTTCATCCGAAATATAAATGTCATCAATGCAAAAGTAAGGTATATTTCTACTACAATTTATAATTTAAAACTACATGTACATAACTCTTGTAAAAACAACAATCGAACAAGTTAAACCACTCTAAAAACCCACTACAGAGTGACATATTTATTCTGCACTTCGGAGAATCCTTCCAGAAACTTTTAAGGTGAGACATAATGACAAAAGAGATGTCAAGCCAAATGTGACAGAACCTACTGCGATATAAACGTTACGTTATGTGTTATTAGGTAGGCAGTGGTGCGTAGGAGTCACATTATGGCTGTCTGGTTTCCAAAATATAAGTGACATCAGCTATCTTTTATTTTTAAAGAGAGTTTATGAAGTGTGTACATTAACCATAGGAGGTTTTTAATGAGAACTAATATTTAATATGAATAGAAAATTAGTAAATATAAACAAATGTTTCAATGTATAAAAAAAACTTGTCTATGTTATTCTTGGCCAGTAGTTATTAAAAAATTAGAAATTGTAAAAATGTACATGGAAGTATCATTACTTTTTGAAAAAATGCATAAATTTCTTTCTCAAAATAAGTAACAAAGGAAATATAATTCAATAAAAAAATGTTTTATCATGAGAAATGAGAGAATAAAGTTATATAAAAATGTTTATGTATTGCATAAGTAGTATCTTAGATTATACATGGCAAAAATATATAAAAGGGTACTATACCAGAAAATAAAACTTTTCAAAATAATAAAATATCTGTTTTATTATATTGATTTTTAAAAAATTCCTTCTATTTTTACAATACTTTAATGTCATGTATGAAACCAGTAATCGAACGACAAAAAAGGAAACCAGAATACAATCCCCAAAATGGTTAAAAGTGCAATTTCTATCCAGCTGCGTCGAATTATTCAATTTTACGCAAATAGCCTCTCGAATACGTAATTGCCACACATCCCAAAAAGCAATTTTAACAAAAGATAAAACTACTCCTTTTTTAGAGTACAATTTCAAGGTTTGTTAAAGATCTCCTATGGAGTTAATTGAAGTAACAACCTGCCAAGCGTTTTCGTGCTTTTTGCGCAGATTCATTGCGTGAATAACTAGAAAGTTAAACCGGTCCAACAATTGTAGCATAGTAAATGGAAACTCACACACTTTTTTTGATATTTTATGATGCTTGTTATTTTCGTAACTTTCAGTAAATGATGTTTTTAGACATTATTATTATTGTTCATACTTAAAAGAGAGGAAATAGTCCAAAATTTGAAACCGGTGCATTAATATCAAGAGTTGATTAAAATCTCTCTAGACAGATTTTTTTATAAATATATCATCATACCCATGACTATTGTGAGTAAGCTTATGAATGATGATATTTTGTACCTTCATTGCATTTGAATAATTAGTTATCATGTTTAGGGTGAGGCTAATTAATATTATTGTAGTATTTTGATGGAATTTTAATAATAGGTGCAAATACTGATAACTCAAGGACTTTAGGATGCAATACCAGCTAGTTAGTAGTTATGAAATTTGTTTTCGATTGTGTACCCCAATTAGTTTTAAATTTTTTACTACTATTTTATAAACCAAATTTTTAAATGAAATGCTGGATTGTGGTAAAATATTTTTTTAATTAATTTAGTTTTCTACATACGAAAGGAAATTCTACTCATGCAAATGATGAAATCCGCATTACTAAAGGTAGCTTCAAACTAGCAATTATGTCCAAATTAATTTACCCAAATTATTTTCAATTAAATAATAATTGTTTGATTTGCGTTATTTTAGATTGTGCAGTTATAAGGACTATATTATTATTATTGCGTAGATTATAAGGACTACTTACTTATAAATTGATATTTAAAATTCGATATTACATTGTTGTAAAACTCAACTAGTTAAAAATATTTTTAATTGTTTAAAATTTACATGGAATCATGAGACAATTTGAAACCTATATTACCAAAGGTAAAATACACATAGTATAGTAGATTAACAAAAAAATATACAATTTTAATGTACTACTTTTTTTCGCACAGCAGAATTTGTTTTTTATTGTAAACTATGACATACTGCTTACTTATTCCACTACTCACAATGATGATTACTTATAAATTAAAACTTTAAATAAAATAATTAACTTATTGTTAAGTTAAATTGAAATCAAAATTAAAACCTAAAAGAACATTAATTTCAAATCTGCACAAGAATGAAGGAAATCTATATGCTAAAAAGCTAAATCAACCTATTTCAATTGAACAACTGTGAACAATCTAAGTAAACGAAAGCCATTTCTTATAAATGATTTAGATTTTCATTGTAAACATTGTGTTTTAACAGTAATACTACTTAATTAAAGTGAGAGAAACTGAAATATCTAAAATTGAAACGGAAATTTTATTAAGATTATTACAGCGGCTTAACCCAAAAAATACGATCTTCTAGGTGAATCACCTGAAGTTTTGTTTTTACATTGCAACTGCTAAAAATAAATTTAATTTAGCTTTAGCTGCTTAACGTTTGTTTCATAAAATTTCATTGCACACGTGGAGTGAATCAAACTCTGAAATGATACGCAGAAGGAAAACATGTCTTAAGGCAAACAATTACATAATACGTGTCAGTAATACAAATAACTCTACACAATTCCCCAACATCTTTCTTTCATCTAAAATTGAATCAATCACTAACAAAATCCAAAAATAAAAATTCTTTGAAGGGCAATTTGTCTATGATCTCTGAAATAGAACTCAAACTCAGTTTCTCTGAAAAGAATACACTGACATCTTAACAAATGAAGCAATATGAGCAATGAGCATTGACTATTTTACTTTATTTTGGTTGCACGTTTCGATCTTTAAGGTTAATTAACTGAGTACAATCACCTTTAACAGTTTTAATGAACTTTTGTGTGTTTAGATGGTGATAAACAATGTAATAAACTTGTAATTATTACGAGTTGTGTACTTTTCTGAATTATTGTGGTATACAATTATTAAAGGCGGCAGATTTTATATATTTTGTGAATCTACCCATACAATATATTAAGGTGTAGAATTGTGTGTTTTCTAATTGTATCTGCAGTTTTAATACGCTGTTATTTAAGAATAATGTCTCATTTGAAATGTATAAAATTACTACAATGTGTATACTTCTCTGATTCATTGTGGCATAAAATTATCAAATCTATTGCAAGAGCGCTTATTAAATAGATTTATCTGAATGTCGACAGATTTTATGTACTTTTCCTTGTCGTCACCCAATGTTTTCAGATATACAGTTGTGTTTTGATATGATATTCACAATTTTCTAAACTTTGATACGATTCAGAAACACCATATTAAATGTTTAAAATTATTAAAACATATTTTTAAAAAACGAAAATATCTATGAAAAGGGGTCATAAAATACAATATAAAATGTTGCAAAATTAAAAAGCGCAAAGACAAAAAAAGATAAAATAAGAGAAATCAAATGTAAAGGCAGCTAAGAAAAAAACATGTGAACTCTAAAACACTAAATTGTTAATTTAAAAACAAATAAAGAAAAGGGATTATTTTTGATGTGGCACCAGGGGAGACCCGAGATAGATAAAGAGAAGATGTAGCTAAATATTTCTCTGATACTTTCAGTACACGTTAAACTGGAATTTTGTGCTATTACATTTGTGAACAACTTTTTAAACTAATTTTCCATTTTATACCATAAAATTAAAGTGAAATAAGTAGTTTATTTTAAAGAAATCTTTTTTGTTGAATAAAATACAGTTTAGAGTTAACCAAATAGCTAAAAAGCACATATGTTACTAAAAAAAACTATGGCTGCTATTTAAATTTTCCATTTTTTAACTGATTGAGGATAGCTCAACATTAAAATTGTGTTATTTTATTTTGTAACGAATTTATTTTCAATTTTGAAAGTGTAGTTAGTAAATATTTTATAATAACGGTAAGTGAAATGTTTAACAGTTTATAACAACAAATTGATAACATAAAAATGTGTTTTAAAAATTCAAAAGATAACTATAAGTTTCTATTATAAATTATTGGTTTTTAGATAAAAATCAGAACAACGCTTTGTATTTTAAAATTCATTAAAGAACTTTATTCATTCTATATTTACATGAAATATGTTGTAAAAGATTTATGAAATTTCATTAGTACAACAAATCTTTCGTTTAATAAGGAAAAATTAATTTGTTATAAGAGATCATTTATCAACAATTGAATTAATGAATTTACCATTTTTTCATGAAATACTAATAATATACACAAATTGTTTGCAATTTTGTTAAATTAAGATATATCATCCCTTCTGATGATTATAGTTTTAGCTTTTAAATTCTTATCAAATAATTAAATCAATTATAAAACTAATAGTAATTAATGTAACAAAAATGAACATACAGTAAAAAATAATTTCAAAAGTTTAAAACTTAAAATGCCATTAACTACCTTTAAATATACTTAATTTAATTTCTCAAAAATTAAAATTTTCGCAATATAGACTTGAAACACTTAAAAAAGACACATATAAATGTTCATAACTATAATAAATTTACTTAATACCTTGCATAAACAACAATTGTTATCACAAATCAGGTTTAATAAACCAAATGTTGAAAAATATGTGTACATTATAAATTATTTATATGCAATTTTTAATTTTTATAAAAATTAATGTTAAATTGCATGATAATCAGGATAAATGTTTCTAATGATGAAATTATTAGTTTTTATAAATAGTTTTAAAAACAGCGTAACTTTAAAAAACGCAACAAACTACAATTTTAAAGACTAACTACGATTAGGTATCTGCTTTTCTGTATTTAAAAAAAATCATGCAAAATGTAATTATTTAATTAACATAGACTCTTGATAACTAAAGAATCAAATATTTAAGAGATGATATTTCTTAAAAAATAATTTCCACTCTTTAGATGCACAAAATAACTTAAAATTTGAAAATTATTATAAAACTACTTCATATTTTGAAAATGCTTTGCTAAACATAAGAATACATTATTTTATTTATGATATGTACAAATATTTAAAAACTTACAAAATGCTTTATAAATCTAACTTTACTGAAATTCAATATGTAAAAAACAAAGGTTCAATAAATCAATTGAATTCAATCAAAATTATCTGATTATTACATAACGTATGACTGTACGACAATTTCTTTCAATAAACCAAATGTACTTTACCGCAAAATAACGCAATTAAAATTTAAATACGCAATTAATATTTAAAAAATAAATACCTTAAGATTCTTCTCGATCAGAACATGCAAAACAAAGCCCTGTCCAAACTTTTCAATGAACACACACTATTTCTTCACGCTTTGAAGAACCATGTGCGCCGAGTTGTGTCCACACCACTGATATAGTTCACATCGCACCTAAGAGTCTCGAAAAACTCCGCACCAATTGCAAGACTTTCCTCCCTAAACTTCTTAAAACATTCTCTTACCTGTTGATTCTCCAAAAGGTGTTCGAAAACGAACAGGTTGAAAAGTCCCGGCATGCGCAACAAACCCCACTGCGCCTGCGCCACTCATTAACTGGACAGTGTTTTGTCCCAAAAGAACCAAACGTAATTGAGTTATTGATGATTGACAGGCTATTTTGGTCTGAAGAATCCATTTAAAAAAAATTAAACAACCATTTTATAGGATAAAACATATTGTAAATTTCGATATCTTATTGCGTTGCTATAAAATCATATTTAATAGATGATTCTTCAGAACAAGGTTTTACCATTTAGTTCCTTTCAGATGAATAGGGTCGATTTGAGACTTTCTTAAGATGCCATATACGGATCTTAGCCCAATTTTTTTATTTCTTCATCTTAAGAGAGAAAGATTTTTTTCTTTTCGATGTTTTATACTATTATTTTTTGCTTCTTCGATTAAGTCTAACACACTAACCTTCAGGCTTCGTTTTTCTTGTTGTTGTTGAGTGACATTTTACTTTCTCTTTTTGTTGGCCTACCGGTAGTTGGCAAAACGGTGTTTTTTGTGTTTCACGGTTTGTGAGCATGATGAATTAGGTAGTACTTCGGTAGGTCGTGTTTAAAAAGGCATCAAAACAACATTAAGAGTTCTTCGATTAACCAAACTGACCACCCAAGTCACAAACATTTGGAATTCTGAATTGCAAATGAATTGCAGTTCACGTTATAAAAAGAGGCTGTAAAAACATTGCCAAGGCACCTATAATTATATTTATGTTTCAAGTTTTAAAAAAAGCACAAACTTGTTTTTTAAATGATCCTCCCATTTTCCACTTTCAAGATTTAACAAAACATATAAAAGAGTAGTTATAAGCGACAGAATCCCTCGCAACTTCATTTGTTAAAATAAATATAAACTTTTAGTTTTTATATCATCACAAACTACACATCATACATTTCTTTCATGGAGTTACTAAAACTTTTCCTGAAATATGTAGCTTTTATAACTTATTTTTGAACGATATTGAATGACTCAGTTATTCTTCCACAGCAAGCAAATTCTTTAGCTATAAAAAAAGTCATAGCTATTTTAACTCGTATTTATGTCAACAGTTACAATTTATACAAAATAATTAACATAATAATAATAAGAAAAATAATTAACATCATCTTGAGAAGATTTCTCCACTTAAGGAAATTTTGCAATTTGTGTTAGTATATTATCTTTTCCCCAATCTTTTTAATTTGTAAGTTTCTTTTTATTGCACTTTAACATATGTAGCTTTTTAAAAGAACCATTACAATTGGATCTGTTATTGATATTATTTATAAATTATTTATATCAGAATACAGCAGCTGTCTCAGAAAACATTTGCTTCAATTTTTAAAATACCATATTTTTATTATACATGCAATTAATTACACCTACAGTTTAATTACATAATAAATTGTTTTAATGATTTTGTATTAATCAAAAGTAAAAGTTTTGTATTATACAGAGTCAAAGCGACGCTCTTTAAAATTCTGCGTTTTTTTTTATCTTGGAGCAACACTCCAGCATTTCTACACATTCGTCAAAAAAAAAATTTACATTTTAACAGTTTACGGCATATGTTGAGTAAAACTAAAACATTTTTTTAATTGTTTTTTTAACAAAACGGATGCTTAATTCGAATGAAACATATTTAGTTATCATTTGATTTTGATATGAATCGATTTCTTTTTTATCGAAATTAAAATAGTGATTACAATACATTTGGAAACATGATTTTGAATGAGATATAAGTAAAATATTAATGTACAAATGTGGAGTTTGTACTTTACAACAAGAAGGGTTGGGAGTCAATCGGACACTAAATAAAAATAAAAGAATGTTGACATCAGCAAAGAGGGATGCTTATAATATCCTGATGGGATGCTAACCTGTAACATAAAGTAAATTTTACATAATATACAATCACCGTTAATAAGAGTATACCCGTGCAATACCGCGTATAAAAAGTTAGTTCGTTTATGAAAGACTTTGCCAAATTTTTGATTTCACAAGCAAAGTGCAAGGTGTAAGGAGATACATAAAATGATCCCAATTTTCGAACTCATTAGGCACATTATTTCAGGCAATTATTACAGGTATTCATGCAGTTAGTTTCTACAAATAAAAAAAATATCTCGAAAGAAAGGGGAGAAAAGTTCAAGATAAATTTGATTTAGAGAAAATATATTAACAAGGAGATTTTTAACTATCAAAAAAATTGAAGTCATTAAAACTTTGATTTTTTTTAAAATTTGGCTGCTTCCTAACAAACTTTATTTTGTAAACATAACAGAATTTATGCATTTTAACTATACATTAATAAAAAAAATCACAAATTACAACATTGGACAACAAAACAGTCACGTGTGGCTTACACGTACAGTGAAATCAAACTATTTTATCACGAATTCTCAGACAGACCTTATACCCTTCAAAACATTTTTGAATTACATACAAACCATTTATCACTTTCTTTACAGAATGTCCCTCCACCCCCAACTGCCCACGTGATTTGGCTGAACAAAACGTTCTCTGCTTCGAATTCGAAACTCTTTCTGTTACACCTTGTATGTTCTTCCCGCCCGTCCGGAATACCTTCCTGACCTTCCACGCCAGCAAGGTCAAACGATTTCTCTGCCAATGTATGCATTATGCAATTGTGGCGATTTCGCATGCTGCTTGTTGCGTGAGTTTGACAAAGATCAAACTTATACTTCTGTCAAAAATGATTGTAATATTTATCACTTTGCGGCAAGTACTTTTAGAGAAGCTAACTTTGTGAGTAATAGGTAAGACAATACGTGAAATAACACGAAAATTATATTTGCATTCCAATATTTTCGGAAGCAATTCTTGAAGATGCTCAATGCCTGTTTTAATATTCGAGATTAAGTTTCAACAGTAACAAATTTATTTGGCAAAAGCCTTCTATAGATATAATAGTCCTACATTACATGATTTATATTATAACAGTTTTTAAGCCTTTAAAAAACGAGTGAGAATTGGCATGGATGAATCCAATAGATTTTTTTAAAGAGACAAACGTATCTTGTTATCATTAAATATTTTTTTAATAAAACGTAAAATTCAAAATTTTATTTCAATCAATGAACATTGCTCAATGCATCATCCATAGAACTTTTCGTTTACTTAAAATCAGCGATATAAGTTAGTTGTTTAGAACATTGTCACACTAATATAGCTTGTTCTTTGCAAAAGAATGGAGCTTTCTTTTTTTTTAATGGTGTTTTCTTTTCGGTTCCACAGGTGTGTCCAAATCTACCTCAATTCGTTTTCTCCATTTAGATGTGACAATTTTTCACATCACTGAAGCAGGCAGGGTAACAAAATAAATGTTTTTTATCGGTTTGAAGCGAAAGGCATTTGAGATAAAGGCGCTATGTGACACTTAGGATTCATGGAGATGTCATCAATTCTACAAAACTGCATTACTCCTTCTTGATGTTTTAACATATGTTTACAAAGCCATATATTCTCTTTTTCCTGTAATAAGTTACAAAGAAGCATGAAGGAAAGTATAGTTTCTAAGAGTTTAAGTTATTTATTGCGTCTTTACACAATGGAAAAATAGTCAATTTTAATTCACTGGTAGGTGAATAAATTCAAGTCAAGCACAAGATGAGACGACTTGAAATAAATATTTCACCATCGCAAACGCAGGTTATCTAAACTAGGGTATGTAAGCTCAAGTTGGTTCAAATATATTTAACCTCCCTAAATATGCCAAATGCAGCAAGAAATATCGTGAGATGAGAAAAGATGGTTAGAATGTTTCATACACATTAAATAAAGGCTGATAACACGTGTCAACTTCGTCTTTTAACACATCTCTGAAAATCTACCCTAATGACGCACTTTTAATTTAATATTATGAGTTTGAAACACTTATCGGACACACATCAAATTTAGATTTTAAAAAATATAGATAAAATGAATCGCTCATTCATAACATTTCCTCTGCAGAGATAATTATCAAATTCACTCATGGTGTATTTCTTACATACGCGCTCGTCTTCGATTGTTAACAAGTAAAAAGGTTTCCCTATGAAAAGTAAAGTCTTTATTGTTTAGTGACTAATAGAAAAATATTTATAAAAACGTCTGCTTTATTTGATAAAGTAAATTTATGTGCACATTTAGCTATTTAATGAGTGAATAAAATAATATAGATTAAAATTTCTGTAGTTCCACGAAGACATTTTAATGCATTGTAACAAACACACATTCATATTTGATACGATTGTATTTATGCATTATGTATATAGCATAAAACATCCATATTTTAT
This sequence comes from Oedothorax gibbosus, assembly GCA_019343175.1. Classification (NCBI taxonomy): domain Eukaryota; kingdom Metazoa; phylum Arthropoda; class Arachnida; order Araneae; family Linyphiidae; genus Oedothorax; species Oedothorax gibbosus. Next base: position 1,576,745 of record JAFNEN010000106.1, read on the forward strand.
CCAATAAATAATTATTGATTTCAATTTATTGAAACTGGTTTGGGAAATCAAATTAATTATCTAATAGTTACTCCATTATTTTGCCTAATTAAAATCAGACATAATATTTAAGTGTGAATAAATGCATACGAAACTTTCTGAAATATGTTAAAATCCAACTCGACATTCACAAATACTAGAGTGGGTCTTCAGAGCACCTAGCCAAAAATCTCAATTCCGAAAAGTGAGAGATCAATCAAATTAATCAAAGTCCTCTCACATCCACTGCCAAAAGGAGGAGGATGTAAATGGCGTCATATTAAAATTGGCTCGCCAGATAGCATCGAATAATTCAACGAGAATGAAAATCAAGCCACACCTAAAGATTACAGCAGAAGGTCGTGATTAGGATGAGCAGAAAGGGTTACGGCAACCGAAATTGTATATGTCCCTGCACAACAGACTCAAGAATATAATTAAAGTGGCATCGAGTGAAAAACTGGGTTGGACTGTGAAGCCGTTAATCGCATCAGCTGTGATCCCCAGTTTATCAAATTAATTTTGACAAACTATTTTACACTATTCAGTTGAGAATTTTTTTTTTATATGTTGAGGGATTTGTTAATATTTTCGTGGATTTCAAGGATTTTGCGAATTTGAAATAGTTTTAGATACAATATTTACTTTTTCTTTCACGAAGTTGTGGTATGAGAGTTTGTGTACTTGCATTTGAGTTGAGACGTCTTTAGCAAATGCGCGGCCCTAAAGAAATATAACCACGATGCCCTTAAATTTGGTTTCAAAAGTCTCCACTATTATATTGTGAATGTATGATTATTATATGTAGATAATATTATGCCTATTTTATATAGTTCAATCCATATTTTTTTATAAACATACTTATTTTAGTTGCAAATTCCTGCGTAAGTTTTCTTTATATTTTGGAATCAATGCGAGGCTCACCTCAAGCCAGAGGCCCTGTATGAAGGCACCTTTCGCACACCCATTCACATTCGAGTTATTAAAACGCAGTTTAAATATTACCTTCGAAAGAAAATTAGAATTTCGTGTTATACATACAACTGCTTAGTTAGCAATTTTTTATTTTAATTACGAATTCTTATAAAATTAAATGCCGCTTTTCTTATATGAATTCATTGAAAATATAATGGTTTGTTCGGGTTTTATTATTCATTTTGATGACTTTAAAAAGGCTTCTATCATAAAATTGCGCCAAACATCTTCACCTTTCTCCAACCGTATTGGTTACGGCAACAAAAATTGTGTATGCCCATTGGCAAGGTTGAACGGGGCGCACAGCCTAATTTGGAATGATGCACCGTCGTATACACACGCGGCATTGCATCACACAGTCTGATTATTCCAATCCCTTTCTCGTAATTGCCAGCATAATTTTTGCTCTTTTTTAGAGTTAGGAAGATGTATGCATTCGAAACGTGTTCCTATAAATCCTATAGATGTTGATTCTTGGAAGTATCGACGTGGACATTCAAATTGGTTGCGAATTTTGCGATGGTGGAGAAAAAAATCACAATATTTTTTTGCCCAACAAGAGAAAAGGATTGCGGCTGAAATATTTGTTTTTTGATGGGTATCCCATTCTAAGAAATTACTGTAATTTGTTTGGGTGTAAAATAAACTGTTATTTAATGGGTGTGGCATCGAATTGATTGATTATTATTACTAATTTAGGAATGTTTCATATCGTGATCATTTACTTAAAATATATTTCATATAATAAAAAATAGATATGCTAGTTATATAAAAAATTCATTCTAGTAATTGCTTACTTCATTAAAACGATCGTAATGTAATGTGTTAGTTGGTTGGTAGACATATATATTCAGGTTTGTGTGCTTGGTCAGAGACCCGCTTATAAACCTTCGTCAAGTAAGATAGACACAACACACACACGTAAGTGGATCCATCTAATTTTTAGAGACAGAGGCCACCTAGAGGATCCCCAGAATTGACTTGTCACCCCCCAGAGGTATTAATTTGGTATGGGAACTCGGAGGACTTTGTGACCACGACGGGATTTAACGTGCACCAGTCACCATTAGCGTACACGGGGGTCTTCGGAAGGCAGCGGGGCTCGAACTCACAACCTCAGGGATGCCAGTCCAAGACCTTACCGACCAGGCTATCCCGGCCTCATGTAATATGTATTGTCAATCATATGATTAAGTTAATAAGTTTATGCATTATAATCATCACATTATTATCATAATATAACTCATTTTTTCGTCATTTTATTCGTATTAAATTGTTTCATAAAAGGAAATTGCAAAGTTATTGTAAGAAATTAGCAAAATGAAGAGGGGGTTTTCTTAAGAAAAAAGAAAAATAATAATAGTGAGTAATTCTCCCCCAGTAAATAATTTAAGTATCTTGTTCTTAAATGATGCTATATTAGTGATTTGTTGAATTTTTAGGCATAATATTTTTTCTAATGCATTTCAAAAAGTTATAAAGGTATATCTAGGAAATATCTGCAAGTATAACTTCAAGATAATTTTAAATATTCAAAATGTCACTTCGGCCCCTTTTCTCCTACACTATGAACTGTTCTTCTGGAACCATTTAAACGGAATTTTATTTTCTGATTTTACAACTCAATATAAAAATATATAATTTAATTCATAAAACAATTAATTATTATCGTAAAACAAATTTTACTAATAAAGGATTAAAAATCTTTGGACAAATCTTACTTCTTATCACAGAAATTAAAATTAGATGAAAGACTCCAAAGTTTTTAATTAAGCTAGTTTATGTTTGCTGAAAATCCTAATCTTCTATATATATAATACTCTTATACGGCACCCAAATTTCCTTATATTTCTATCTCTGGAAGGGCAACAATCAAAATGAACAAAAATACTACTAATTTCAAAATGGCCGACTGAAAGCAACAAAAAAGTGTTTCATCAGAAATGGCTTGAAATAGGGAAAAATAACTATAAATATTATGCCGCCTAAGGTAAAGATAAGTTGATTTCGATATACTCTAAGTGTTATATAAGATTTGTTATTAGTTTTTTTAAAAAAACCAACAGCTTTAGGATAGAATCAGTAAGTTTAAATTTTAACATGCATAATATTAGGGACGCTTAATGTTTGAAAATTTAAATTATAATTTCGATCGACTGAACTACCAAACACTATTGTTAATAAAAAAGGAAAAATTCAAATTGTTGTTAAATATAGTTTCTAAGCGTTGATGGCTACCACAGTTTCCAATTTATTTACAAATGGATGTTACTCGAGCAGCGAAATATTTTCGCAATAATAACCATTAATTTATAAGCATCAATTTATAATTATTTTATTTTAAAAGGATATTAAAGGCAGTTAACCTACCTAAAGGACCATGTCCGGATTTGGCGACAGTCGAAAAATGTCGCAAAGTCAAAATGACAACAAACCGAGCGTTTGCCAAGTCTGTGAAATGACAACAAATAATTACATAAAATGCTGCTCAAAACTGAAAATGTCTGCTGAGAGAATATGACAGATTTCCTTATTAAAAATTATCGTGGCATTTGCGATCGTAGATCGTAGCGATATTTTAAAATAAGAAAATCAGAACTCAACAGTTTTCTGCAAGTTCAACACAATGTGCACAAAAAATAATTTAGGAAATGAGTTCTATTAATAATTAATGATTAATAGTATTTATTATTTTAAATATATTAATACGATCTTCTTCTTTCGATGAATTCTTTGCGATGAAAGAAATGGACAGGATCAATTTATAAAGAAAGTAGCAAAATAAATTCTCTAATACAAACAGAATACATAGAAAAAAACTTAACTATTTGATAATTATTCGTTTAAAATACGATCCGTTGCGATTTTCGTAGCCAATGGCTGCCATAATATCGATTTGGCGGGGTTACCATATTTGGCGAAAAAATTGCCGGACATGTTCCTCAAGGTTAACCCTTGTGGCTAGACTAAAATATTTCAATGAACGGTGAGCGAGCGAAGCGAGCCTGGATCTGCGCTAGCAGTGAGGGGGAAGGGAACTGCGCTAGCAGTTCCGGGGGCTGGCGAGCGATAGCGAGAAGGGGGCGTGCCCCCTAGTACAGAATATTTGTTTGTATTAAAAAGTGATATTCATTAATGACCCATTCACACAGATTCCTTATTGAATAAAAACGTTAACTTTAAGTTTTCAAAATTCGGTTTTTTTTTCGGGTGACTTAATGTGTCCTATAAAAATTGTTCAGTTCTATGGTCTTTATTTTTCTTGTATTGTGTTTATTTTGAAAAACTTAGGCAGTAAACTTATTTTCGTACGGTAAAATTTTCTTGAAAATCCTTGTTAATGTTTTAATATCGATAAATCTTAATATGAATTGAAAATGCTAGATTTAAAATATTTTTATAAACTTTTACTTTTAAAATATTTAAGTTAGTACCTATTAATTTGTGTAAACACATTTAAGTATGAGGTACTTATAAATTAATATCTAAGACTTTCATTGCATATTATTCATGAAAAACTTTGATTTTCTTAAATAATTCCTTTGAATAACATATTGCTTATGTTGAAATTGAAATATCAGTGCAAAATTACAGTCATTAAATATAAAATTACCTTAAGAATCTGTTGTTTTCTATGATTTGCTTTGATAATGGACTTAATAACCAGTATTTTAACTAAAAATTGTCCCAGTCCTAAACATGATGTTCTTACGGCACAATAAGATAGTTATTTAAATGGATAAACATACGTATTCGTTCTAGCGTGACGATGAAGTAGCTCTGAAAAGAGTTTCAGCTTTCCGGATAATCCCTTAATTTATATGGTGGTTATTATGTAGTGGTTAAAGACTTAAATTGTAGATGTAAAGGTGCTAAAAGAGTGATTGTTTTCAAGATGAGACTCGTAGATAAGTTCGAACATCTTATTACTTGGCTACCAATGCATGATCCATGTTACGTAAGTAATAGAAGGACAAATAAGCAGAGTTCTCTAGTTTTTTCTGTTTTACTTGGATTAATAACCATGCATTAAAATTTTGTATAGGGTACTTATTAGTATTTAAATGGTGTATACTTTTTTAAAATTATTGATATTTTTTCTGTTTTAATAAAGCAATTTAAGATTGTTAAACATAAGAAAACCTTGGGGTTTTTTTATTATAAAATTTCAATAATTATGGCGATTGTTTTCTTTCTATTATGCTAAATCTATCAGTCCCAAAAATCAAAATTATGCAGTCTTGGAGAATTAAAAGAAGTGTTTATTATACGTTTTGTGTTTTTATTAAACGTTATATTAATAGTTAATAAAATAGTATATTTAAAAGGTTTATAAAATATTTGTTTACCTGTTTTACATGAAATACAAAATACTTATTTATTATAAAATATGCAATTATTTAATCTCGGAATTCCGCTATTAAAGCTTAAAAAACTTTTTTGCCACTGATATTACCTTCCGATGTTCGATCTTCGCATAAGAAATCCTATGAACAAATAGTGCTGTCCAGTACCCCCCGTCGACGTTAATTAGACCAAAATAAGCCAGAAAATAAATTTTAGTTCTTTTCAGATATAAAATACACTTGTTTAAAATAAGACACCCTCCCATTTCGTAATTTGCAATATCTAAAAAAATCCAAGTACATCTTTTAACAAAAAAATGCATTCTTTCTTTTTTCACTGAGATATTTTCTCGAGTTTCGTTTTCAATGGCACGGTCACGGTTTCCGATGTCCTAACAATTGTTTGATGTGACCTCTATTCCAAACTCCCTTCCTTTGAAATTTCCCATGGAGGGTTTCCTCAAATGATCCTTCTTTACCTTCATCCACTGACCCTTTTAGAGATCGTTGGCAGTTTCTATTTTCTACCTCGTTGGACCACAGGTATTATATTCAAATGATATTGTATACATGAAGGCGTTGTTAGTTTGGGAGGGAAATTGGTGCATAGATGTGTTGATGTTTAGTTTCAGATTGCATATGAAGTAGGACAAATGGTATGATGTGAAAATAACGTATCAATAGACGTAATCATTATATGGAGGGTCCAGAATACAAGTGAACCAAGTCCATTTTTTGTCATTTTCGAGTTAGCAAAAGCGCAATTGCATGCACTAACTATATAGAATTTCAGTCCAGTAATGAAAAAAGTCCTAATGCAGATAATATCCACTAGCAGCAGAAAGTTCTAGTGTTAAAGGGTAATTTTGTTGCAAAACTTTCACTTTACACCTTTGTAGCACAAAGAAGCTCTTTATGGACTTGGTTCACTTGCTTTCTGAGCCTCCCATATGATTGGATACATCATAATGTGTGTAATTATGTAAAAAAGACTCTTCAAGAGGAAAAGATATGAAAGTTTTGACGTAATGAATCATGAGTTAAAATTATGTTTTAGTGAGGGGATAGAAGTAAATATATCAGAATGTTATTGATAAATTTGGTAAGGTTGAAGACCCCTTCTTTGAAATAAGATAATACAAATTTTAGTGGTGACAATAAATAGAATTGAGTGGGGGAATTAACTTTTATTACTCAAACCTAAGAATTTTAATATCTTTGATTAAGAAATAGATTCTTCTAAAATGTAATGCATGATATTATAAAATGAAAAAAAAATTACATGAAATTGAAAAAAGTAAAACTTTTTAACTTTTAAACCTGAATTTAATATTTTCAAAGCAGTAGATTTTCAATCTATAGTCCCTTAGATACTAATAAAAAAATAATAAGAATGTTCCCTAACTTACCCTGTATAGTTCGTTTAGAATATTTGAAGCGTTTATAAAAAGGTAGGCGTCAAACTTCTTAATTTTAACAAGATTTATATACCAGGCGCTGCACGATTGTACCCTTAATAATACACCAACACCATACACCTCATACAGCGACAGGTCTTAATTTGATAATTGCGCAATAATGAACAAGATGAAACTTGTAATGAAACTTGACAATTTTGATTTATTCTAGTACTTCAACAAAAATTAATACAAATGCAAGTTTTATTTTAATTTTCAATGCTAAAAATGGACATCAGAAAACCGTTTCTATATATAAACTTCATCTTTTTTTTTTTATTTTCACTATTATTTCAAAAATGCATTGCCATAAATCAAACTTTTTAAACTAGAATTTATAATAACCGCTCTCAATTCACTCTTAAAAACTAAATGTATTGCTGATCTTGTGTATTTCATTATTCAGACTTTAAAACATACCAAAACCAGAAACAATAAATAAACTAAGCTCTAATATAAGCTAACCGACTAGTATTGATTAATCATGATTTGAAAATAAGTACATCCAATAACTTTTTTTAATGATTTTAAAAAATAAGCAATGCAACTAGTTTCTTCATACTAATTTATATATAAAACCTGAAAGGTATTTCTTAATGATGATAAAGTGGTAGTAATAATAGATATTTGCAACCAATAAGATTTTAATTAGTGTTTCGAAATTCAACAAAGAAAAAATATTTGCGTAGCAGTTTGCACTACACTGTTAAAAAATTTGTGCTTGGTTTCACCATGATATTGGTTCCTTGTAGCTGCAACGGCTGAATGGTGAAACGTTTCACCATATTTTTGGTATTCGGTTGAACCATTTCTCAGGTTTTTGTTTCCAAATCCAGAAAAATGGTTCAACCAAACACCGAAAAAAAGGTGAAACATTTCACCATTCAGCCGTTGCAGCTTCTATGAACCAATATCATGGTGAAACCAACCAATATCATGGTGAAACCTAGCACCAAATTTTTAACAGTGTAATATGTGTTTACAATATATTCCTAAAGAGACCTGTTGAATATTTTCCAAGGATAACTTAAGAGAAAACATCGCGATGAAGTCTTTACTTAGATTTCTCATTTCTTGCAGTCATATTTGTGTAGGATAAGGTTAAATTGAAAAGTGTAGGATTACCTATTACAATAATGTTTGTTGCTTGTAACATCATCCTACAACTAAATTAAATACAAAGGAATCACAAGGCCGACCGAATCAAATCCCAGATGATTGGGTAAAAGTTTAACAGCTTTCGAAGTCTTTTCAAAAGTTCATTTTTTAATGTCCATTGCAAACTATTGCACACATGTGTTGCAGGGTGATTACTACATTTCAAAACAAAAGGTGGCAATATTTGGAGAGCCTAGTTGTAAAACTGTCATTCTCCAAAGTTTAATGAAGATATAGGGTCCGGATCATTCATTGGCGACTGTCCAGCTGAATATACGTTCGTCAAAAAACGAAAATGAACATACCGGGCCCTACATCTTAGTTATACTTTGGATAATGTGAATTTTTCAAGTAAACCTTTTAATTGTATTTTCTATAGAAGGCAATATTCAGGTGTCGGCTCGTCACTTGAGTGTGGTTCGAAAATACGACGCCCGTCCCCAATAGCCCTCGTGTAGCTGTAGTGCGACGATAATTCAAACTAAACTAAATAGAAGACACTATACAACTCTGGAACCCAGGTGGCCGAGAGGTGAAAGCGACGAGCCCCTTACCGAGAAGGTTCTTGGTTCTGTCCTTATCCTAGCCATACTATAGACGTATTCGCGCTGGTGGAAAAAAATCCTCTAAAAATCACCGGGGTGCCCGAGTACACTGCGATATACGTGCTCGTTAAATCTGTGGAGTCGAAAATCCCGACGGGGTTAGCGTACGATGTCGCTCGAAGTTCTGTTGGGTGCCCGCTCAGGTGTCGACATCGTCACTTGACCAGGGTTTCAAAATTTCAAGGCGTAATTAGCTGTGTTAAAGCTCCTTAAGGAGGCTAGAAATAGGCAGCTGGAAACGATTGCATTACATTACATACAACTCTACGTTGGTTGTATATAACTATAACAGATACTACATATAAACTAATTTTTTTAATAAAATAAATTTGAAAACAACAAATATGTCGACGACTATGAAAAGAAAAAAAAATATTGATGTTTAAAGTATTTTTCTACACCTGTGTGACTTCCAACGATTGTTTATTTAAAACTGCATAATGTTTGAGGTCGATACACATTTAGATTTGACTAAACTGTTGTTGACTTTTTTGACTAAACTGTTGTTGTTGTCATGTGCCTCCAGGGCATAGCCTGGAAGGTAAGAGGAATGCAGTAACTATCGTTAGCACAAAGCTTTGAGCCCCGTGAGGGTGGAAGTCTGACTTCTGCTCTTCAACTAAACTGTTTAAAAAATGGGGTTTTTTCAAACCAGAGCAAAGCAAGTCAAGTTCATCAAGCCTATGTCGCGCTGATTGCAGAAGAGTGACGTATCTGACAAATATCACTTTTAAACTTTAAATCATTGTAATATACAACATTTTAAGTCTTATAGCTATTTATTCAAGGTTTAAACAGCAGTTGGGCTACAATCAACTTGGTCCTTTTGTCAAGAAGAATACAATGCTTTTGCACAAGTTTAAACGATTCGACGCTTTGAAGGTAAGTCACTTTTCCGCGTATGGTGCGTGGTGGTTTAATGTAGGCGACATTTAACAACAATGGTTAAAAAAAGAGAACTTTCTCCTCGGCGTTTCTTTTAAAGCTCACTTTCTCTTCGAAGGTCACTTCTCACAGGTGATCCCGCCTACTTTGATCCATATATGGACAGGACCTTGAATCCCATGGACCGACACAATAGCTGTCATCACAATGAACGAAAGAAAAAAAATATCGTAAAAGCTGAATCGTAAAAGAAAGAAAAGCAGAACTTAAAACGACTTTTAAGCTGGTATAGGTAGTTCTAAACTTTTTTAATTGGGAACTTGGTTGAGAATTTGTAGGGAACAGATGCTACAAAAAAATAATCGAAAATCCATATTTAATAAGGTTAGAGTTTTGTAAAGTCATCGTCAATATTATCTGGTAGCAATATCACCAAAAAACGTCCAAATAAAGTATATTTTACTTGGTAGAAATGGGCTTAATTAAAGTTTTTAAAGATTGCTGCAAAACGACGTTTATTAAGATTTATTTCGCATAAATTTATTTGACGGAACAAAATTCCGAGTTAAAACTCTTATTTGTACATGTTGAAAAATTTAATTAGTTCTGCAGATGTCTGAAAGAATGTTTTATTCTTTTAATATTTATTTAATTGGTATAACTTTAACGATGGCAAAATATACATAGAGTCTTTATACTTTATTAAATTATGACCAAGAACTCATTTCGAATTCCCCGTTTTAATAGATCTGTGAAACACAAACAGCAAATCTGCATATTTAACTTTACAGTACAAGCAATAGAACACAAATATTAGTAAGATAAGAGAATAGATTCTACATTAATTGCATATGCTTTACAGATATTAAACCGAAATCACCCAGTATTTTTCAGATATTCATGCCCGTGCGGACCCTACTCCGGAAACCCCTAGTTCTAAGAGATAGTGGTATATGGAAGATAATAACAAAAAATACATGCGTATTTCTTATAGAGGTAAATCGGAAACGGTAGGCGGATATATTAAGACGTAAACGGTTTAAAATTCAGTGACCTCTATCTTATCTCAAAGACACCCACAGAGAAAGTTTGTTTTGAAGACTTGGTGAATAAGTTTGTTTATGACTATTCAGCCATGACTCTTTCTTTACGATAATTGGAATTCAAGATCATGAGACATTCAAAATAATTGATGCTTAATTTTTTTTTCATTGCATAAAAAAATATCAAAATATCTCTTCATTGTGATAAGGAAATTCAAAGTTAAACAGTATGATACTTTTTTTTTATTTAAAATGTTAAATTATATTATATAATTTAAGTAACTTCACGTACGATTTTTCAATGCTTTTTTTCTATCCTAATCAAAATATTCTTAGATAACAACAACGTAACTTAGGAAAATAAAAACTTAAAAATCTGCTTGTTTAGAGTAGCTTAATAATACTTCGTATACACCTCAAAAACATTATTTTGATTGGAGAATTTTAACATTGTTAAAACTGCCTTATTATCTGCTTTAATTGCTCGCCCTCTTGCTCAAACTTTAATAAATTTCGGTTTGGATAGATATTTGGATTAAGTTTGGTTAAAAATACTTATTCTTGATATATATTTTCTGGCAATAAACTTTTATTGCTTCATGGATAAACCTCAATCGTGAAGTTCAGACTTTTCGACTTTTCAAATTAAGATTCAAAACAGCATGGCGTACATAACCACATGTATAATTGTTAGTGTTATTGCTGTTGGTGCCGCCGCTGATGTCGCTGCTGCTTCTGTTGTTGTTATTGGTATTGTAATTCTTATTAGTATTATTATTATCATCATCATCAAGCAAAAATCTTTAAAACAGCCAAGTCCAAAACAAATTAGCTTTAATATTAAAAGAACCATTCTTATCTGTAGAGATATAAATTAAATCGGAGAAACAAGGGCTGTACAGTGTATAATATTATATGAATCTTTTCTGTTCTGTGTTAGGGCGCAGGTGCATTTGTCGTTACGGCGTGGAATGATGTCACGACCTCATCGTCACGACAGACTCCACCTTATTTCGACGTTGCGGTTCATCTGACGGATATTCAAAGCCGATTATCTGCAAATATCTTATGGTTTTTTTGGTGAAGGGCACACATAAAAAAGGTTTTGTGGTTTGGGGTAAATTTCACATGGAAAAGGATAGAGTGGTTTTTTAATGACTGTAGATTACTAATCAGACTTTGATGCATATACAATTTTTAAAAAATATCTTACTTTATTTCTTGCTACCACATCTCAATGTTAAGTACAATATAGGACATTTTGAGTGTTTGAAAGTTTCACGAGATAGTATATGCAATTAAAATTAAAAAGGAAAGGAGGAATAATAATTTCTGAAGTTTGGATAATAATTATAGTTTATAAGGCTTTCCCCGGAATTTAAAACCATGTATGAATAATAAACTATTGTAACTGTAATTTTTCCATTTTTTTTATTATTTCGAATTAAAATAAAAATAGGCTAAAAATAACTTTGATGCTCTGAGGATACCTTCCGAGGTTCTGTCCTAGCGTAAGCCATTCTATAAACGGATCGTGTAGCCAAATAGCCCCTGTAGCTCTAGTGCGACTTTAATTCGACTCAACTAAGCCATTAATACATTTTAGTTATTATCAAAATTAAAATATGCATGTTTAAAATAAGGCACTCTCTCATTTCGTCATTAAGGCTACAAATCCCTCCCGTATGTGTTACGTTCGTCCTTTTTCCCCGCCAGACAACGAACTCTGTAAAACGTTCTTTTTGGCAAGGGTATGTACTCGACGCGGAAACTATTGTACGCTAGGCTAGTAGACAGTAATGGAAACGACAATTTTGATTTGCTTCTGTTGTTTTTTGTTTTACGACTGCTGCGAAAAAAGTATGCTGAAAATGAAGTTTATTTGATTGCAAGTCCATAGTAAAGTAAACATAAACTCACTTATTTTTCCAAACGAAAATTTTCTTTGCAATCATTACTTTGGCATTAAAATTGACTTATTGATCACGTTAATCACCGTTCATCATTGATTACTTAATTTTTCTAAGTAATTGCAGCCATATATTAATTTCAGTGGGCATTTTCAGGTCTTTAGTGGCAACAGAAATGCTGAATGAAAATATATTATTTCTCATGCCTCATGCCACGTGGGAGCGCCAATAGGAGCACTGATTGAAGGAATCAGGAATTAAAGTTAGAAGAAATAACGTCCTCTAAAACAAGCCAATTCTATCACCAATATCACTTACATCTCGCCCCCCCCCCCCACACACACACACAATGACTTTACTCTAACCTACAAATTACCGTCCCTACCCTCTTCAAAGACTTAATATTATTTGGAAACATCTATCTACATACATCGCATTATCGCTGTAGATCAGTTCTGTCACTTGCCAAAAGAACAAGGCTACCCTATATAAATAGGGTCTTCCACACCCACTTTTTGCACCCGGATGCAAAACGGTACTTATCCGGACCACTTTAGAACCAAGCCTAAAAAGATTCTCAAGGACGGATGCGCTTGCATTAGGCTTAATTACCACTCCTATTTAGATGAGCTGCTATAAGCTTCGTAGTTGAAGTAGTACAAAGTTTCATTGTTTTAGATGGGGTATTGGCAACTTATTTTAGAGACTTTTGTTTTTAATTTTTTTTTCAAAATTATCTAACTATTAGTCAGATATAAGTTTCAAATACTTAGAAATTGTCACTATTCTTCATACATAGAATATTTTATAAAATACCATTTTTCTATCGTAGGTAAAGAAAGTATACGTTAAAAAAATGTGTTTTATTACCCAAATAAATAATCGACATTAAAAAAAAAACTTTAAGACATTTTAGAAATAAGTGTTCATTAATGAAAATAATGCATTTTTTTCTGGACAAAAATGCTTCCATAGTATGTATGGCTTCTCTTGAACAAATAGAAGGGGGGAGAGAGACACAGAGAGAGAGAGAGAGGAAGATGAGGAGAGGGAGAGAGAGAGAGTACTTTTGGATAACTTTTTTCTGCAATATTGTGGTGAAATTAAAGTATTAGAGTACGTAGTGATGGGTAAAACAAGAGACTTTACTAGATCCTTTTTCAGACTACCACAGACCTGAGCGAGATAAAACGCTTACACTACCCTAGCAAGAATACTACACCGCTAAACCGGATCTAAAAATTACTTGTTATTGAAGAAAAGATTGTTACTTTGTACTAGGTTTTAGAAATCTCTTGGAATAAATAGTTCTAAAGAAAAAATATATGGTTGGTATAATAACAAAAATCTCCACGAGGAAACATAAAGATAAACATTTAGAATATTTTTAAGTCAGGTTTATGATCGATAGGTGAAAAAGATCAGTTAAATAAAAATAATAACAAGTATCTCTATCTTCAAGTCAACCTAGTTTTGACGTTAGGAGGTCTTAGAGTACCACTTCAATAAGAGCGAAAATGGCTTGGATGCGACATCGGGGTGCAAGATGATATAATGTACACTTCCATCCATAAAAAATATATAAGTAAATTTTCAAGAATATCAATTTATGTATTTTAATTCCAAGAAAACGAAGATCTACCAAACCACTCTCAATTTAAATAACTTAAAGAATTGCATCACCTCTCGTGCAAACATACATTATACAACTTATTATAACACGCATTTTATTGATGAACTGGAGTAACAAAAGGTGAACAGTGCGATCATCTTCTCACAAAATAAAACAACAAAATGATAACAGCAGGTGCTGAGTGATATATCACCTGCCACTGGACCACAGATAACATGTAAAATTGATTTTTCTCTCACACTATATGCTTTACTCGCAGTTATGGGTGGTTTTCTTTTCACCAACAGAGCTTTATGAATGAGTGTGACTCACAACAGTCAGCAATGGCCTGTTTGAATGAAGGAGTGCACTCACGTACGATGGGTTATTTCATGTATTTGAGTTCGATCACTCGTTTGGTTAGCTCGGCGTGAGAAGTCTATTTATAGAATTGAAATTCGGAAAATTTTATAATAATTGAACTAACTTGTTTTTCCCCCGTATAATAATATACTGTGAGGTTACTAGAAAAAAAATCATGAAACTTTTTTTAATAGAAGCTGAAACAAAAGTCATAGAATTTTGTTATTTTCAATTGAAATATATTAGTTTTAATCCTAAACAAAAGTGAATATGATTAGGTGATTTTTTTTACGAAAATCACTCAATTAGTTCAGGACATATTACTGAAATCTCTTTTTTTCTAATTCGACTGAAAGGTGTGAAGAAAATCTCAATTTATTTTTGTAAATGATAGGGAACGAGGGGGGGCGTTATATATACAACGTATAAGTAAAGTAACAAAATATACCCTAGGTTCACTAGGAGGAACTTATATACATTGCATTTGCAACTTCGAGGCTATTTCCCTAGAGTTTGGAGTGAATGTCTATTTAAATACTTGCGTTGATCAAAACTTACAATTGGGTATGTTATGTTGGCGGTGCTTTGAATCTTTTATAAGCTGTAAAAATTAAGTAGTAATGATTGCTATTGTATTTTTAATGTTTAGTAAGTTTAATTCGAATTAAGTTTACTTACACTGTCATCACATTTACAAGCATCGTATGAAAGTTTGTTTTAGTCAATCAACTCAAAATGTTTTAAATCAACTGAGAACCAAACACTAGATATTTAGAAAGAATAATTCTGTTTTATAAGCTGGTAACATGGGGACTTCATACAATAAACGAAACTTATTTTTAACGGGTTTCATTCAACTGCTTATGGAATAATTATGTAATTAAATATTTATACAAGTAATTAAAAGGCAAACATTCAATACTCCCAGCAGCTTTTCCATTACATCAATAATTCTATTAAAAAAAAGCTTGATATATTTACTCTAAACCAATTTTTTGACAGGCTTGGCTATACCTTATTTTAATTTTAAAAATGGTAAGAAATCATTATTTCAAAGTAAGCGATAAAGGAATTCTCTTTCTGCAAATACTCATCAGGACCTCCATTAAAGTTGTGCTAAAGGTGCTTAAGCACAGGATCTTGCGCTTTGTTGAGGACACGAAATGGACTATAGAAGAACTTAAAGAATGATTTTAAAATACATAATTACGAGTTTTTAATTATTTTAAAAGAAAATTACATTAATAAATTAAACTTACTAATTAACCTAAATTTAAATTAAACTAACTTTTAACGAAGACGATCTCGTTACTAAATGATATTTAAAATTATCCAATTACTTTGTGAATTTAAATGGTTGCAGAATGATTAGTGAGAGCTTAGTTCGGCAGTCAGAATATCCCGGGTTCGAATTCCGGCATAAGGGCATGAATATTTGTGTTTTTGTGTTTTTCTGTATTTGTGTATTCTGAGAACACTGCGACGAATGTACTCGTTAACCTGTGGATTTTTAAGTCCTCGAACAAGCACACGATGGCGCCACTGGTTTGTTTTGAGTGCCCGTTTAGAATCCGACCACATCACTTGACCACGCTACATCAGGCCTCGTAGATTAAAAAGCTTTCATTGGGCAAAGTCCTCCACTTCCGGTCAAAAGGGCATGTTTCACGTCTTGAGTGACAAATGGTTCAATGGAATTAAAACAATGTCCTTTCGATCTGTTTCTCCTTCTCGATTGCCACCCAGTTAGTCCAGGCAACGAAGGCTCAAAAAAAGGTTATAGAGGGAAAGGTTTGGAATACAATTTTTGACTTCGTAACTTTGTTTGGACTAGTTAGGAGGTGAACGTATCAAAAGTTCCCGCCCCTGAGCCGAAGGGGGAGGAGGGTTGAAGGTCCCTTTTTTTGGTTTTTTACTTATATATCGAAAACTATGCGTCCTACTGATATGCTTGTAATGCACAATATAAAAGCTGAATAAATTTGCTAAAAGTTTCACCCCTCAAGTGTTTTAATATATTGTATAGTTCTCGAGATATCCGCTCTTGAAAGTCTGTAACTTTGGAGAAAACAATTTTTTTTCTTCAAATTTTTCCTTTTTTGACCAGATAACTCTTCAATGATGCTCCGAAAAAACTAAATGTTGATCCTAGAGTGGTAGAGAATTTAATTCTTTTCAATAATGTATCTTACTTTACTGTTTTATCTATTTTTCTTCAAATTTTAAAGAAGTTTCAGTGTTAAGCGAAGAGGGACTGTCAGTCCCATAGAGCTAATGCATTAGTATTGAAAATTGAAATCACAACTTTTGCAAAAAAATTACTTTGCCATGTTATTCCAGGTATCACCAGGTATGAGAATCATCATAATATCAATTTAAAACACAATTGAAAAGAAAATAACATCCGGTTATTTAATTATTAATATTAATTGGATCAGGGCTCTTTAGCAGAAAGTGATGCGGACGTTCTGATTGTGGATACGGCTGCTGTGGTAATGCCGAAAACAACACAGATACTCATTTTGTAATAGGCACGCTGGTACTTTAAATATTTTATGTCGACCTCATAGTCCTCGTGATGGCTAAAGCTGATGCGCATAAAGACATAACTTTCATAAAGCCTGGACTTAGGAAGACAAAAGGATTTTTTATTCTCGTCCCAAGGGCTTCAGCAACTGGGCTTAAAGGACGTGCTATTTTTGCACACATTAACTGGATGCGACACAACATCTTCCGCATTTCGAAAGAGCAAGGTCGCATTTGCGAAGTTGTATATGAAGTCGCCAGTGCAGAAAGCAGCAGCGGTATTTTCAGACCCTTAGCGGTACTTTCAGGCCTTAACCCCTATCAGGTACAAAAGGCAAGAAAAACCTGCATCTTGGAGATATAAGCAAAAAACCAAAAAGAGGACTTCACCCCCTCCCCTTCGGCTCAGGGGCTAGGGGCGGGGACTTTTGATATGATTACCTCCTAACTAGTCCTAATAATTGAAAAATTGTGTTAAACATTTCCCTTTATAAGTCTTCGTTACCTGGACAAATAAGTGTCTACATAACATTTAATTAATGTATTGGGGGATCTTTATTCATACCAACAATCATGGAAACCATTAATGAAATCCTGGAAAATAATAATTCACGTGAACATGCGAATATGACCTACTAGAATCGGCAATTGTTAAGGTGACACAGACATAATTTTTACTAGAAATTATACCCAGGGTGAAGGCGGGAATCGAACCCACTAGGCTTTAAAAGAATGTAATTTCTTTCCGCATTTCCGGTTATCCGTTGCCAGTCAAGACCTCAAACATGCCCATGGAAGCTTATCCCGTTACCCTTGGCCGTCTTTGATGGTCTTGGTAAAAAGACTGCCATTGTAGCATAACAAAAAATGAGTTTACCTATTGAGGAAGCAGAAAAACCCACAGATGAATCTCCCTCTAACTTTTTTAAAAATATGTATTAAAAAAAACCAAAAATCCAATTTAAAGTTATATAACCTTTTTTGTAGCAGAGATATTTAAAATTGCGCAGAGATATTTTAAAATTCCTCAGTTTAAATCAAATAGCTATTAATAGGGAAGAAATAATAAAACAAAACACGCTGATATATTTTATAGTTCCTGAGAAAATTTTTCCTAAGTGTTGAAAAACCTTATATTTCAGGAAGCGCAAAAGAAAATTAAGGTATTGGTAAGAACTTATGTACTTAGTTTCTGAAAAATGCTTATAAAAATAAAACTACTAAACAGAAATCGATAATCTTGGTCTTAAATTAAAGCTATACTACATATGCAAATTAAAAGTAAAAGAAACACAGAAAATCGACATTTTTGACCCAAACACCCATCCGACTCCCCTTTAAAAAAATGGCTGAAGCAAAGAAAATAAACTTTATGCCAGATGACTCTGAAGTTTTAATAACTTTAATTTAAAAATATAAAGGAATATTGGAAAATAAGAAAACTAATGCCTTTATAATTATCATTATGTATATGTATAAATCTTTAACCAAGAATATTAATCTGCTAATTATATTTTACAGTGGCAAATACTAGTACGGTTATAATATTCCTCTGTTATTTGTATTTTATTATTAAGTTTGTAACATTTTTTGTGCATAACTACCGCAGCACACAACTTTTAAAACAGTTTTAGTCAATTTAAAGATACGTTTTTAAATGGATTGTACAATAAAAATTATCATCGCATATCTCACGTAAGTCTCTACGTAGAAATTTAGCATCAATCTAAATCATGTTGAAAATATATTTATCTTTCTAATATGCTGTACTTCTACAATGAACAATCTTATAAAGATCAATTAAAATGGATTAGAACTAAATAATTATAATCACTAGTTTGAAAGAAGAACCTGATAAGCTTTTTTTATTTTGATTTTGAACATTTCTCAGAGATATCCCTCTGAAAACCCACCGATATTGGTGGGATAACCCGTAGAGCAGATTCGGCTCCTTATCTCCTCCCATTTGGCATAACTCGCACTTGTGAATAAGGAATTTGACGAAACCTACCGATCTATCCCCCAGACGGGGGAAACCTGCGGGTGACCCGAACTTGTGAATACGGCCGTTATAGATTCGTAACCCTTGCTAAAAGCCCATGCGTGCTTACTATGATATCGATTCAAATAAACCAAAACGATACGCTAAATACTAGTAAGTCAGAAACTGGCATCAAAACATGTGTTGGTGTTGATTTTTTGTTTTATTTGTACCGATTGAAAATAGTGTGAAACTATTTTTACATATTCTTAAATTAACTGTAATTATGATTATTGTTAATTAACTTCTGTAGCTATTTGTTTAACATCTAAAGGAAGTTGTCAACATGTCAACTCTCTTAATCAGGTGTGTTACCTATTTTTCAAATGAAAAAAAGGAAATGTAAACCTAAATCCTATTAGTATATTTGAGAACATTGTTTACAGATTTTATTGTGTTCTTTAATGGCATGGAAATATGATGTTCCTTTTTATCTAAATCGTATACATCAATTTGTCAGGTTGTTCAGCCTAGTAGGGTTTATCCAATTTATCGTTCTTCCACCAAACCTCTATAAATACCCATGTATTTTTGCTTTTGGCTATAAACTTCAGCTATTGCAACAATAGTGCTTTCTTATAGTACGTTGAAGTAAGGTTTAAATTTAAACGCATGCCCTCTTGTAGTAAATATCATTTCTTGAAAAACAAGCCTCCCTTTTTATTGCCCACTAACCTAAGCAATATATATAGTCTAACCTTGTTAAAGCAAACTCGCTTAACACGAAATTCCGCTTAACGTGAAATGAAAGCATTTCCCCAGACTAAAAAAAGCTTTGAGCTAATGCTAAAAAAATCTCTTAATGCGCAATCGCTTTCGGCAAAATTCCGAGTGTTTGTAACTATGCACTGTTCTTAATTTCTATTTCTCCTAATAAATTTCGTAATTTTTCGATATTATGTACCACTCCAAATGCACTAAATTAATTAAATAACTAATTGTTGGCTTGTATTATTAGTGTATTACATAATAAAATAAGAATATTTTTTAGATTTTAATTTTTTTTAAATATTCACTGGCTCAATGTAAAAAAAATTCCTGACGGATGACACTAAATGTTTCGGGGCTCCCTTCCAGTTCGTGTGAACGATGTTCGAATGTCAAACCAATATATATACTGTTTTGAATCAGATACCTAATTCTGTCTCTGTTTAATGTATTTACTGGCATATATTTTCCTGATGATAGATTATAAGAATGTTTTTTAATAAGAAAATCCATACACATATAAAATATTTGGTGTGTATATTGTTAAATGTCTTTGTATGCTCAGATGTCTGCCTTAACACTTGGTAAGAAAGGTGTAAAGAAATTGAACAAAGCAAGACACCAGTAGATGGTGTGCAGCTTTAACTCAACCAAAACATTGTCAAGTGCAGCTGCAAAAAAACAATGAAGAAGTTGAATAGAGAAGTGTTTTTTGTTATGCAGCTGTACCGGATAATGCGTCAACACATATCATTCTGCCACAATAGGAAAACATAATTATTCAAACAAAATTATAAATTAATTACTGAAACAAATTGGCTATTAGTTAAATGGGGAAACGAATGTAAGTGTACACAATTTTAAAGGTGATAGCTTAGAAAACTTGTTTAGTCTTTTTTAGATTATGTATGTCAGAGGTGCCGATCCCCCCCAGAGCTAACGACGCACCCCCCCTAGAATTTTTTTAAATCCGCCCCCCCCCCCAAAAAAAAAAAACCCGGTGTGGTTTTTATATTTATATGGACTTATGGAGTACTGAACCTAAGTAATTTACACCACATTGTGTATAGATAGGAATCTTTATGGTGTATACATGAAACTTTATAGTAAAATGATATTTTAAGTACCATCGAATGGGGTAACTTTGTCCTAAGAAATAAAACCCAAGTACTGACTTTCTTCTTGAATATTTTTCTACTGATAGGTCAACGCAGAGTTGCCCCTAATTGAAAAGGGAAGCACATTTTTTAATAGCTTTTATAATCCGGAATTGCAACTTATTTTTAATTTTCCTTTAAATAGATTTTTTTACAGCAAAAGCTATCGGGAATCTAAATAATCAGTAAAAATTCCGCTCAAAATTTATGTATTTATATTACTTTTTAAATCAATAAAAATAGCCAGATACGTGATCCAAAAACAGCTTCCTTCTATGCAACACATTCGACATTAACAAACAAATCAGAATAATTCTATTATGTTTACTGATATAGTTTCACTTAAAAATTTACTATTTATTAAGTTACTAAAATTAAATATTAAACAAAATTCTTACCCTGAAACTAGGAATTGAACTTTCTTAACTATATTCAATCACCCACACATTTGACACCAGACGACAAGTATCTTCCTACTGTTTCTAACTAAAGCAATGGCGGGAAAATGGCTTGGGCCTGAGTATGTATGCTAGGCCAGAAATATTATCCGAAGGTCATTCATTCATAGAACTGTTATATACACAATTCTGAATATTTATGATGTCTGCTTCAAATGCTATAACAGCGATTAAGAAATGTTTATGAGAAATAATTGTCAGCACATTGCTTTCTTCCGACGCCGGGCCTCTTAAATAGAATTATCATTTTGCAGATTGGATTGTTAAAGATTTTAGTTGCGATTCCTGTTTTATTATGTGATTTTTAAAAATTAGAAAATTTTCGGATACGTTTTGTTAGAATTTTTTTTTTCAGTTTTTTGTTGGTTAATAATAAACATGAAGTTCTGTTATAATTGATCACGACTTATTTAGTGCCAGTTACTGTTATTGTTCAAAATCAACTTCACAAAACTAAAACAATGCTCATACCCATAGACATATCTCTCTTTTAACATCGAAATCGACCAATCAGCATAAACGTAAGATTCCAGTTTATGACCATACTGTACCACACCACATGCCTCTTGAAATTCGAGTTCATCATACTACGTTTAAAAGCTGCACCACTTGAAAACAGAAATTTATGTGACTGAGTGAATGGTTAAATTGCAATTGCCAGACGATGGCTAGCCTCACCTAAGATATTGAAACCAAAGATAGTAAGGCTATTACTGACTAATTAATAGATTTTATTACATTTATTAAGACGACTAATTCAAATTAGTGGTAACATTTTGGTTTATTAATATAGTTGGAGCATCAAATGATTGATTAATGTACCAAATTAAGGGTTTATTCAATTAAATAACTTATAAGGTGAGTTTAATTATTAAAAAGTGCAATTCTGCAAAAAATTTCTATTAAAATCAACAATTTAGAATCACTTGTCAGGAAAAGGCCCCGTTCCTTCCTTGAGGTCTTGCGTCTAAAGACAGCTTAAACCTCAACATGTAATTTTATAGTATTCTCAAAATAAATATCTAGAAATAGATAATTAAAATTATTACTATCTCGAGTGCTTCATGAAGGGAAGGGAGGGGGTGAACATTTTTAAAATCTAATGTCTTGAAAGCTGCCATCTAATTCTTGGAAATGGAAAGGGAAAACTGTTAAAAAAATCCCACCACTCTACCGTATTCTAACTAAGATATGTAATTTTATATCTTTAGTCATCTTTATACAAAAAAAAAGCCACGTAATAATTTTCAAAATCCAGATTCACATTAAAAAAATTAAACAATGTTTTTCATTATTAATATTGATTAATATTTTTGGTGCACAAACATGTTTTAAAGTGTAAACTTTGAAACTCAAATTATCAGTTATATCAAATATAATTAAAATCTTTTAGTATCCTTTCTTTATTTTCCCAACCTTCTGAAGGATAAAGACGTATAAATCCGTCAAATGACTGGTTTACCAGCAACACACATAATTTTTAAATTTTTATAAATTTAATTATTTTATTAAATTCCAAAATTTAAAGCATGGAGGAGTCATTTATAACCATCTATTACAGAAATATAATTTTTTTTAATTAAGGAATTAAATTTTCAGTTAAAATTTTAATTTAAAACTCAAGCAGTGTGAAAACAAGTTTACAGTTCAGCCAATTTGCTTTTTTAGAGGGTAACAAGCTTAAAATATTCAAATTATATAATTACGAAAATCTCACCGGAATCACTGCCATAACACTTCAAAATAAGCTCTTGGAGTATTTATAGTTATAGCACAGTGCATTTTAACTTCATTTAGTTTAAAATAGATCAAATAGATTCATTTAATAAAGGTGTATCTTTGAAGCTTCCCTCCGTTTCGAAAACAACAATCTAAACAAAGTAATACTTCTAAGCGGGAAAATTCCACTAATGTCATTGGGTGAAAAATAAATATGCGGGAGTCATCATTTCATCGAGTTGTATGTTATACAGACTGCGTGAGATTTATGACATGAGAAGGCCAGCTGCAAGAGTTTTGTTTAATCTTTAAAGAAGTGATGGGTTGTTTATGGGTAATAAATGTCAAAAATATGCCATTATCCGTGTTCTACTTTTCGTAATGTTCTAGGATTTTGGTTATCATTTTTGATTCTTGACGGTTATGCCCCCTCCCCCCCCTAGGTATCTGGGGGGGGGGCAGATGATTAGAAAGAACAAGAATTCATTAGAGTTTTATCTTAGACAAAATAAACCATTAACATAAAAAAAAATTCTAATTTTTTTCGACCCCCCCCCTAAAATTTCAACGACGCAGTCTGCGTCGTTGACCCCCCCCTTTATTCACCCCTGTGTATGTTAACATTCAATTGCAATTCAAAATCCATTCCAACCTGTTGACTTCTTTATACAAGTGTATGTAGCATTTCTTTACACATTAAAGAATGGCATATTATAATGTTAATGTAATTCATGAATTTACAGGAGTACCAGTCATCTTTATCAGCAAGTGAGGAATGGTTCCAGTCGAACCTGTATGGTAAAAATCGGTAGAGAAAAATACTGTCGTATGTACCCCACAACTATAGTGAACTCGGATGGATCATCTTATACAATTCGATATCATGAACCAATCAGAATTATAAATGTAAGTAAAATCTTTTACGTTTTGTTATTTACAATGATTTTTTAAGTTATCTTTATCAGGTAAAAGTTTTTTTAATTTTCATCCCCAACGAAACTAAAAACTAGCTAGTTATATTAATTTTTTTAGTTACTAATGCAAGTTGATACAATTTGCATTTTAAAAAATTCATGTAAAAATATAAAGAGATTTGGCTTATCTAGCTTAGATGCTAATCATATCAAAAGCAGTGTGACACATTAGCTAAGGCTAAAATTTTGTTAAAAAATATAGTTTCGAAAAGCTTTTAGTCGCATGTTAATGAAGATAGAATTCAGGTTAAATCTTAGAAACAAAACAGGATTTTTTTGGTTACTTAATTTAATGATCATTTCATTAAAAAAAATATATTTATTGAAGACTAGCTTCACATACACAGCATTGCACCGGTGTACCCTAGAGGTGTAAAGAGTGGATGGTCAGTGTCATTGAGCTATGCATAAGTTTTGAAATCGCAACCTCAACGAAAGTATTGGTTTGCAATGTAAGCATTTTTTTCACCAGGTACGAATAGTTGTGATAGCAAAATAAAACAAATTTAGAAGTAAAAGAAGGTGATGCTATTTTCCCTTCAAATTTGTTTTATTTGCTGTCACGGCAATTCTCGTGCCTGATGAAAAAATCCTTGAATGATAAAACAATATTTTTGTAGAGAGGTTGTGGTTTTAAAAGTTATGCATAGCTCTATGGGACCGATTATTCCTTCGAATATCAGTGACATGTATATTAAATAAACTTTTACTTGACCCCCTATCCTCACTGGTCAGCACACCCCTCCCCATTCTGATGTCAGCATTATTTTTTATTTGGATGTCTGACTGGATCTTGGCCCTTCTAGTTATGAAGTATTAACTCCACATTTGTACTTAAATATTCCTCAATATTTTCATTTGATTTCTTTCCATTTATAAAACATCAAAATTAAACAACCTTCTCTAAAATTAAATTCAAAAATACTATAATTGAGACGAGTTAATTTGACCAAGCATTAAAAGTCTAAGAATATGTAGAGCATTTCTGCTTTTTCAACATCTTAAATGCAGTTCAGCAATAGGAAAGTATTCAACAAATGCTGTCAAAAGTATTTAAAAAAATTGTGAACTTTTTGTAAATTCTTTATGTACTTACAAAAAAGTTATTTTTATGTCCAATCAATTAACGAAATATTTTAACAGTTGCCAATGGATACAAGTGAATTGAATGAGCAGGAACTTAAACAACATGTGAATAGAAGAAAACTGAAAGAAAAAATTGTCATTGTAGATCAACTTGAGGATGATGGTTTTGATGTAAATCGTTATAGCCATTTGTGGAAATCGAAACCAAAAGACAAGTAGATGTATGCATGATGTAGGTTTATATTAAAAATATTAGGATAATAAAAGAATCATTTATACAATTCACTTTCTGTGTGTGGTTAAATTGTTTTTAACTTTCGGACTATTATGGAACTTATGTATAGGCATGAAGAAATTTTATAATTGTAAAAAATTGGCTTTAGAACATTTTTCCTAAACATTTTATACATTAATACATAAAAGGATAAAGTAAGACTGTAGCAAAGAAGCTAAAGTGTTGAGACGAAGTTAAAGTTGTGTATTGTATTGTTGAAAAGGCAGCAGGAGGCAACTTTTAAATTTTGAATTATCAAAACAAATACCATAAAGTTCCACAAATTTTGTTTTTGATGAAACTTTTTTAATTATATTTAACTGGATGAAATAATGTTCTGGTAAAAAAAAATGAGGTTCATAAATATTAAAACGCACTTTTAAAAAACAAGTCTAATTCCAGAGCTTCAAATTTAATTGAATGGAAAGCTTATCACTATAATAGTCACCTTAACTCGGAAGCAC
Organism: Oedothorax gibbosus; assembly: GCA_019343175.1. Taxonomy (NCBI): domain Eukaryota; kingdom Metazoa; phylum Arthropoda; class Arachnida; order Araneae; family Linyphiidae; genus Oedothorax; species Oedothorax gibbosus. The sequence continues at coordinate 1,602,524 of JAFNEN010000106.1, forward strand.
TCGCAAGGGGGTCTATCAGACCCCACGCACATTCATGTTTCGAATTGCCCAACTTCTCACTTTTTAAAATGAGTCAAACCCAGTGTAGCTGCCTTTAAGGTCACCCACTAAGGAAAGGAATGATTACCTTTCACATTCCGAAAGCGGTTTTCATAGAATTGTGGTTTTGGGGTGTAAAAGACCCACGCGAGTGCACGTGTTTCTTCATTCTAGTTCAAATTGTCATGCTACTTGTCCTACAATGAGGAGACGGAACGTATGTGAAAATTGTTAGAAGTTTCTTCGGATGATGAAACTATAAATGAATCAAAGAAGAAGGTTGTGATACTATGGATGATGATATGACAATTGATTTTCGTCCTTGTTCTGATAGTGAGTTTATTGAATTGTTGGAAAATGAAGACATTACTGGTGATTCTGTGGTTACGATTGCTGAAGTGATAAATTATGTAGATCATAGTTATAATTCCGATCCCGAAACTTCTCCATAAATACCTTAAATATTTGTTCGAAAATATCTTTTAAGTAAAAATTGGGCAAGTTTTGAACGTAAAAGTGATATTTGAATTAAATGCAGTGCTGGGGTGCTCTAAAAGTGCTCTAAAGTACCCCCTTGCGAGTGACGGTGTTTCTCTTAGGAGCGTGAGTGCTGCCGGGTTAAAAATATTTTAACACAAATGTGAGTTTAACTTCAAAGCCAACTCAAATGTTGCACTTGCTTGTTTTATGCAAGGCTGATTCATTAAAAAAAATTGTGTTTTTTTGTTTTTGTATAGGATTGCAATATGGTTTTGCATTTAAAGAAAGCAATTTAATTCAAAAACATCCCTTAGAAAGAAAATATATCCTGTTCTGGTTCAAGTTAAAAAGTATAAATTTAACTTTTTAGTGAGTTGGGGTCTTAGGAAATATAGCTTTAACAAATGACTTAAAATGTAGATAAAGATAATATAAATTTATAATAAATGATGTAAAAGGGAATACCCTGCTTCAATACCCACATCTTTGTCAAGATAATACATTTTTTTTAGTGAGAAACGAACTACAGTGAAAACTCTACGACCGACCACCTCCATTAAACGACCACCTCGACTTACGATCAATTTTTTAATGCACCGAATTTCCCCCTTATGTGTACAATGTTAAAAGCCACTCTGGGAGAGATCAGATCTCATTCCCCAAACGACCGGTTTCAAATCCCATTTAATGAAAAATTATCTTTTTCCAACACGTGTAAATTTTTTATAAATTAGAAAAAGAGGTGGTTTGCGAAAAATCAAAAAAAAATTAGTCAGAAATTTCTTCTTACTTTAAAAAGGTTTAATTAATATATATATACTTGGTTTTTGAAAAAAAAGTTAGTGTAATTTTTTTTTACATGTGTACTACAGTTTGTTCAAAAGTAAGTTAGTATAATTTTGTGTATATGTATTTGCGAATTAATAAATGTAATGATAAATAGATTTTTGTAATTTTTTAATGGTTAATAATACTTTGTAAAATGATTTCAACTTTCTAGATAATTCACTTTGTGTACTCTAGGCGCGACCAACCTCCATTTACGACCAATTTATTAGGGAACGGGAGGATGGTCGCTCTTGGAGGTTTCACTGTATTTGAATTGGCACATTACATATTTGTGCTATCCTAAAATAATTTCTAAATAAGTGTTTATCAGAAGCAAAATGAGTTGCATTTGTACAGAACCCTTCTCCTCAAAATAAACCTGAAAAATATAAAGGTATATGCAAAATGTTAAGAGATAATGTAGTGATGGGACTTGATGGTGTTACTAGAGAAGCAATAAGCAAATGACTATTAAAATATATAAAATCATTGACCTCAAATAAATAACAATTTGAGCAAAACTGAAATATTCATCTATCAAAGTATTTTGCCAATGTTTTCTTACAATATTTTCTGTAATTATGTTATAATATCGTTTAATTAGCAAACTCCACAATATTTAAGGTTTGATAATTCACATTTTAGTATGTAAAACAATAAAAGCTCCCATTTATTTTATTTAGCAATAGATCGAAGACTTTTGGATTTTCACTTGCGATAGGTCATAGCATATCAAATAAGCAAAAGCATTACAAATTAATTTTATTCACAAATGTACAGTTGTGTGTGTGTGTGTGATTTTTGATTTTGAAACAAGATATTTCTTAAAATATAAAATTAACAAAAGAAATTGGTATTTGTATTTTTGTGAATTCACAATCACTATTGAGATTCAAGGGTCTTCACTGCCATTTCTATTGCTCCTTCTCTTGTTTTATTACCGCCAATAAATCCACTCATATGCACAAAAACACATCCATCAATTCCACTAACTTTACTTAGCTCTTCATCACGAAGGCCACACCACTCTTTTCGTAGAGATAACCTATAAAGTATAAAAGTTTTATCTAAGATATAATATATAAACTAAAGTTCATTTATTTTAAATACTGATTTTGGATATAAAAAGCCATTGCAAAAAAAAGAGATTAAGAATTTTATTATTGTATACTGCTGATAAAAATGTAACTACACAACATTACCTAAGATTATTAAGGTGTAACAACAAAGAGGTCATTTTTTAAGGAAAATATTTACCTGTTTTCAAAAGCAAATGGTGAAACAGACACACATTGAACTCTCCAAGCCTTATTTGTAGTATCCTCATAGATAGCAAATTTAATGGGTTTTTCAATCTTCATGTATTCTTCAAGTACAAAAAGATGTTCTTTCCATGGACATCCTCCACTTGAAAATTCAATGATTTCTCCACTACCATGAACCTTTCATAAAACAAGATCATTGAATATTGTTTTGCAATATTTGATAAAAATTTTAAATGACTTAGTTCAAACCTACCACATGTTTTTTTAAAGAATTGATCATAGTGTATTGCAGCAAATAAAAAATTAACTGTGCTTAACTTTCTATATTATTTACTATTTTTTTCTTATTAAAAGGAAGTTATAAAAAAAATTAGTACTCTAAATATCATACATCCCAGCATTTAATAAAAGATCTTAATAACTCAGAAGTGCTGTTAAATTAAATGTTTTATCTAATCAAAGCAGCACATTCTTGGATAAGAATACAAAATCTTAGTAAAAATTAAAAGTAGATGGTAAGTAAAAGTTTTATATGAAACATAATTATTCACTCATACATTTTATAATTGAGTAGAGGTAAGCGACCAACCCAAACCTTGGGGTATCCACTCTTATTGTGATTAGCCCCATTTAAGACAATCCATTCTGAGCATTGAGAAGTCCAAACCTGCATTTTCCCCTAAGCATCATTCAACCTTAAGGAACCAACCTAACCATCATTTAACCTCTCCCGCATGCCACTCGAATTGGAGGGTAGAAGAAAGGGTTTTGAAGACCTTCTTTTGGGGGGATTACAGTTCTATTATATAGAAAGGGTTTGTTTACGTTTGGAGAGTGAAGCATTTCAGTCACTTAATACATTAGAAAGTAGACTTTTCTTATTTGATTTTTAATTTATATAAAAAGTGAAAATTTATAGTACCAGAGTTGATACATTAATGCCCCCTTTTTTGCAAATATTCTGAAGGGATTTTGCATTTTGGAAATATTGTAATACAAAATAGAAACAAATTTTTTTTCAGAACCATTTAAGTTTTTTTTTTTTGCAAAATGAAAAATTATAAAATATATAATATTTAGTTATATATTTATATGGTTTATCATTTTGCTAAAAAATTAGAACAAATAATTCTGAAAAAAAAATTAAGTTCATGGGTTCAGCCTAAGGATCCGATGGTCCTTCTGAATGGGACTATTATGACAAAAATACAATGCAAGGTTAAAAAGATCATATAAAGGTTATTAAGACAGATTTTAAAATATAGAAAAAAAATATATTATGTAGAATTTTTACTTCTCAAATTTTCAAATATTTTGTAAACAAAATTCAACTAATTATTACATATAGCAATTCCTAAAAAAAAGTTTATTGCTAACTTACTGAATGTCTGTTTTTTATTGCTTGCTTCACAATATCTCTTGCAGGCAACCAAACTTTACTGTAGAAAGTTACTCTGTCAATGAATTCTTTCTCTACAAGCTGACTGGCATTTTGAAAACCTTTTGTCTGATGTTTAAAAAATATATATAAGTTAGCAAAGATGTTATAAAAGCATTACAAAATAACAGTTATGCTGGGTTATGTATGGTATTATGCTGGATATGTATGATATTATGCTGGATATGTATGATTATGCTGGGTTATTATGTATGTGTTTTGAAACATGCCTTTAAGATGACTTATATAGAAATTGCAACACTCATGACAGGGTGGTGAAAAAATCCTTGAAAAAAAGTCCCTGATATTTCCATGACTTCCCTGATACTTTCACAAAAAATTCCCTGATTTTACAATTACCTAGAAAATATACAATACACACTATTCAATACAGTACAGAAACTTTAAATCCAGACATTCTGAGGTAAGACTTTCCGGATTATGGATCCGCCTACCCAACTTTTCCAGATTTCCGGAAATCAGAATAAGTTCAGAGAAGCCACTTGATCAGAGAATAGCATTATAACATAGTATTAGTTCATATACTCCTTGAAAATTTTGAATGAAAAACCTTATTTTCAAGCCCTTGAAACCTATAGGCTTGAAAATGAAGCTGAGTATAGGGGGGAAAGTGTGCATTATTACAAAATTGAATCAAATAAAAAAAATCCAAACACATAATATCATGATATTTTTAAACCCCAAGTTTCTAAACAGTCATTAATAGCTACAGTAGAACTCCAATTATCCGAAGCAGTGCTGATTATCAAAAAGTTAGAAAAAATTCCATACTATGAAACTACGCTCAGTTTAAATCAAAGGGCTATATGCAAGGAACAAAATATAAAAAAGTTCATAATGATATCTCATACAGCAGGGATCGTAGTGGGGCAACACAAAATTTCAGGACAAGAATTTAAGAAAAAATCAGGACATTATTTCTTAAATGAAATACAGTAGAATATAGTTAATTTTTACTTTACCTCAGTAATTGGAACATCCACTAACGAGAGGAACCCAATTGATGATTGCAGCAACAGCAATAAACTGCTGCAATGGTGAAAAAGTTGGTAGACGGATTTTACCAGCTTTAACAGTGGTAGTAATATGTTGGTAATGTAATATATAACTGCTTAGCTTTTTTTCTCCATTCAATGTCATGGATAATGTAAACATTCCTGATAACATAAACTATTCAATAAGATGTACGCAAACAATTTTTAATTTAAAGAACATAGATTATAGAGTTCCATATGCAACATGTGCATTTTGTGAAGTGAAGCCAAACACTAACTCAACTGTTTAATTCTACTGAATTAATTGCTAACATTCTGTTTGAATACAAATCTTTAAAGGAGCCCGTACACACTTAGAAAAGGGAGCACCACAATTTTAATATATGAAGGAAAAAGTACAGAGCCTTACACGAAGACACCAAGTCTGCTTTCATAAATTTTGACAACCAATATTGCCTAAGCATAGCAGAGACACTACAAAATGTAGAAAAGCAAAGAAATATATGAAATTAGTCATTTAATAAATTTAAGGATGTAATAGTTAAAAAAAAAAATTTATTGACAGGCATACATATAACAAATATTTAATATTGGTACCTAAGGCTAACGAAAATAAAAAATATGTTATGACAGGAATTACATTGGAAAAATCAGGCATTTGTTCCTTACAGTTATGCAGATTTTTTTTACCTTTAACCTTAGTTTGATTTTTTTAAATTTTTGAAATTTTAATCTTTTTTCGCCTAATTTCAGTTAATTTTTCATCAGTATCTTTAATTTGACAATTTGCAGTGTCTAACATCATTTGTGCCATTTTAATGCTTTGAAAATCATTTTTTATGCCAATGCGCAATTTTTCGGATGCTTCATTTGCTAAAGCATGTGCTGTTTTTTCTTGGTTAATGAATTCCGATTCCTCAGAAGTCAGCCCATCCAGTTTTTCTTGAAGAGATTCTCTTTCTCTTTTTTAGCCAAATTTAACTCTTCTTCTTCAAATTCATTTTTCCGTTTTAATGCCTGATTCTCCTTCTCTCTTTTTATCTGTTCCAAATAAGAAGAATACTCTGAATATGATTTTTTCATATATTCTACCATTTCTCTTGTTACTAAATTAGAACAATCGGGTTCTTGCCTTAAAAAATCTCTACATAACCGTAAAGAACAAATGCCTAATTCTGAAAGAGCACTTTTTTCCTTTGTGACAATCATGTTATTAACTGAAAATCCCCTTTCAGGAACGGAATTTCCATGGGAAATTGTCAAACAAGATTTAACAAACTTAGTTAAATTTCTGTATTTGCCGTTTCCTAAGGGATCTTTTAATTTTGATATTTTGGCCCAAAAGTTACAAACATCATTGTCTGTGGCAAATACATGTAGCTCATCTGGTACAGACTCACAAGTATACATTTGAAATTCAGATTTAATAAGATCACAAGTTGCATCCGTTTTAGTAATTTTCAGCAACTGTACAACAAGTCTACTAATTGCTTCTATTGCTTTAGGTTATTTTTATGCGTGGGACTAATGTATTGCAAATCATGCAACAAAGGGTTTGATATAGGTAGTTTTGATTGCAAATATTCACATATTTCTATATAAACTTGCCTCATATTGAGGAAAATATCTTTGTGGTCAGGATAAATTACTAATTTGTTTGCTCCCGTACCTAAATTTAACTTTTTTAGTGGCAACCACAAGTTTGCATCCCTACAATTAATATTTACCAATGCTATACCATCTTTATATTTAACAGAGTCAGGCTTTAAAAACAAAAACATAACATTCTGCAATAATTCATTTAACTTAATATACAAGATGTGAATCAATGGATCTTGTGACTGAAATAGAGTCAAATAAGGTATAAACATATTACACAGAAAACTTACTATATGTAAATATATCAAATTTTTAGGGTCTTTTAAAAAATCTCCTATCTTGATAAATCTATTATTGATTTTCACATTTTTTTTGGGTGCAATATTTAAAAAGTACTCTTTAAGAGCAGAATACTGTTCGATGAGTCTTTCACAAATAGGGCCCAATGTTAGCCACCGGCTTTCCACATGCCGCTGAAAAAGATGGTCTGCAACTTTTTCTGCTAGAACTTCCAACTGTATTTCGTGAAAATCTTCACGGCGGCAGGTTGATAATTCAAACCATTGAAAAATGTTAATTGCAAAACTATCAACTTCACTGTCCATTTTTGAAACCCCTTTTTTTAATGCGGTATGCATTTTATGTAGAACACACGTACCAACATCAATTAAATTCTTTAAATTGTTGGATGCCAAGTGGGCATTAAGTTTTTGCAGGAAACACAAATTGACATTTAGTCCATCAGTAGAACATTGCATAAGTTTATCAAGATCAAGTCCGTTGTTGGATATGAAAAGTAAAACATTTTCCAAAATCTTGTCAGCTTCTGCATGACCCATGAAATACGAGTGAGCATATGATGTTACTACCTTTTCAAATGTTTCTGACCAGAATGATATATGAATATCTAATTGTTTTTTAACTTGCTTAGTTGTTGTCTCATCCAGATATAATGTGAAAAAAGATGAAGAGGATGATAAGTCTGAAAATGTTTTTTTTGGAAATATGGAGCCAAACCAAATTTAATTACATAGCGAGCTTTGGTATCAGAAAGTTTAATTGTTTTGCAATACTCGAATCCTCAAATGCTGAAGCACACATTGCGCTAAGTGCACCAATAGAATTAAAAGAAAAATTGTTCTTTACGGCAGTTAATAGCAAAACGGCTTCTGCTTTCAAGATTTTTTCACTTTCACTGGCTGGGACCCAATGTCTGCAGAACAATGGTCCAGATAACTGAAGTTGTTTAGTACCAAAAACATTTTCATTTTCCGATGTTTTTTTAGCAAATAATAACTGACCTTTTCGCGCCGCCATGTGCTGCTTGTGTTTAGAACCGTCTGCATGAGAGAGAACTTGGGAAAGTCCCATATTAGACACACTGAATTTTTTGTCACAAACTTTGCAGAACATTGAATAAGCATCGTCTGGGCACTCTTTACACCAATCAGATAAGTTATGGCCATTTCTATCTTTTTTTTGGTCCAGCCATGCTGACGAGAATTTCGTTTTTCGAGGCATTTTTGAAACCGATCATCATCCTACTTCCTACTTTCGGTATACGGCGTCGGCGACTTTTTATTTCTTCAATTGTTGGCGAAAGAAAACATTGCGTAGTGACGTGTGATTGGACGATGCTTCTCGTAAAACGCGTTGGTGGATCACGTGACGCTCTTTGTGCACTTGTTTTTGAAAAAAAATGGCCGCTATTTTCAAAGCACTACGTATGACAGCAACATTACCATAAAACACCGCGAGAGGAATTTCAGTTGCCAGATTGGAGAAAGTAAGGGAAGAAATGCTCGTGGCCAATCATTGGCTACGACGACATGACGTCATTACTAAATACGACATAGATATGGAGCGCCAAGTTGTGATGACACGTGACACGTTTTTGTGGGGATCAAGCAAAAATACGATTTAACCGCGACTGTGGTTTAAGTCAATGTTAAACGTATCAAAAAAAATTGTTTGTGCTAAAAAATTATGTTTGTTTGTACTTTTCAAAAATTTCAGGACGATGTGTGAAAATAAGGACAATTCAGGACACACAAAAAAATTTCAGGAATTTCAGGAAATTCAGGACAACAACGACCCCTGCATACAGTTCCTGAGAAAAATGTTCCTAAAGTTAGGAAAATTAACATGGGCAAGATAGAACCATCCGACTCCTCTTAAGTAATTCAAAATGGAAAATTTCCCTGATATTTTGCGAAATTTGAAAAATTCCCTGATATTTCCAGAATTAAAAAGTTCCCTGATTTTCAGGTTCTGTTACCACCCTGCATGAACACTTAAATTTAAGGGAAACTCCTCCACAAGTGAAAAGGATACAAATAAGAAAAATACACAATAAAAATGATACCGATTACAACTATACTAAATGAAGAGTAGTTGCAAAACTCACATTTTCCAAAGTATAACCAACACATAAGGTCTGGTCCGTTCATAGGAGACTGTGTCCAAATGAATTTACGATTGCCAAAAGTCGCCAATGAATGAACCCTATTATACCTCAGTTATATAGGGTATAGCCTTCAAATTTCCCCCCGAATTTAGTACAATTTAAATCTACAAAGAAACACTATTTAGTAGAAAGAATTTAGTACAATTTAAATCTACAAAGAAACACTATTTAGTAGAAAGAATTTAGTACAATTTAAATCTACAAAGAAACACTATTTAGTAGAAAGAATTTAGTACAAATTAAATCTACAAAGAAATACTATTTATGTGCTTTCACAGTTTAAAAAAAAATTGATTTAAGATACCCAAGTAACTTGCCTTTAAAAACTGTTAATCAAGTTATATAAAAATAATAATGTGTATAATTTTTTTTAGATAGTGGTATATTTAATTTGAACAATTGTAAGTTTGTAACGTAGGTTTATGACTGTAAATATTACCTGATCTGGATTTGGCTCATTCCATGCTGGATTACAATGTTTAACACGGGAACCTAAATTCGTGTGAATAGTATACCTATAGAAAAAAAAATTACGTTAATATACAGGATGATAACCTTAAACAATTTTAATTACATGAATGGGTTATACATACAAAGTATTTAAAACCTGCTTTAAGTATTATTTTAATCATAAACTAACCTCACATCAGAAGTCTGACAGGGTTCAATACCATTGTCCAGTGCATCAACTTCTTGAATAAAATTTTCATAAATTTTATTAAACAAAACCTTAACTTCTTCAGAATCAATGGGAAAATTGGTTAACTTGGATATGATCTGATGCCCAAAATGAAAGTACACCAAGCCTGCACTACTTAGCTTGATGGTCCAGGGATATTCACTATTTAATGAATTCATGGTGTGATCAAATGTTCTGGAAAAACAATGACAATTGTAGAAAGCATGTGGGTCATTTTATAAAAATTAAAAAGTTACCATTTTATATGTTCAAAAATGAATTTTTCACTTAAGTAGTTTGTTACTATTACTCTCTTAAATATTGAAACTCAACAACTTTGTAAATTTTTGATTATCTTAAGTTCTCAAAATAAAAATTTTTTTACGTAAAATGTGAAAATGGTCACTCTGTTACCATCATAAATATTTTTTTAAAAAAAAAGAGGTGCTTAAATGAACATTTTATGCTTCTCCTCATAATAGCATAGCTTCTCCTTGTAATAAATAAATGACACTCAAGAAGTGTCATTTATCCTTCACCATTAAAAAATATCACTTATGATGGATACAGAATTTATGTCTAATTCTTTAGAAAGTTCAGTCGAGACAATGAACAGCTCCTTGCTGAGAAAAAATGGGGGTATAATATTACACAAATATTAATTATATTGCCAAAATCTAGTCTGAATAGCTTACTCGGCAGAGCCTGAAACCCAACAAAAAGCTCCTGGTTCAGCCTTTGCACTTCCTCAATAAGTCCATAACAAGTTATTTGGTTAAAAATTATCATTTCACCACTTCTGATAACTTATGGAACTTTCAATTTGAAATCATCCTTTGTTTATGTTAATTACTTCTATAATTTCTTTGTTACAAATATGAACGAATGCTTTTTTGGGGCGGTTGTTATAAGTTAAAGTTAAGTTATAAGTAAAACGAAACTATATATGTTCAAGACTGCTTGTTTCCAAACTAAGTAACAATATTTATTGTGAAAATATTTTTAAATGAATGCAAATATTAAAACTTTAAACTAATTTTTAAGTTTCAATACACTATCATTAAGAGTGGACATTGTATAATTTTTTTTTAATGGCAAATGTCTAATTTTTAAGAATTCTTAAGATTTTGAAAATTATAAAATACTTTTGGTGATGATCATATCGGTGGCTACTAGGATCGTAAACACCACCCACATCCACAACTATGTCACACTCATTTAGAACATCCAAGTTTCTTGACCTAAAAAAAAAACGGCAGCCATTTAAAATTCCAGATAAAAAATATTTCAAAAATGTTCTATTCTAAACTATTAAAAATATATATTGTTTAAAATGTTTATAAAAAACAGTTTTATCCAGCTTACTTAAACTTTATTTATAATTTTCAAAGCTTTAACTATATTTGACTATATGTTAGCGTGTACAAATTATAAAATGATTTCTAGTTTTAATGCAAAATGCACCTTATAGATATTTTGTATTAAATAATAGATATTGAAAAAACAAGAATGCCAATAATTTATACAATTTTTATGATATTTAACAATTTTTAGAATGATAAGATGTTTAACAATTTTTAATTTAAAACTTCACAAATTTCATTATCAGCAATTTACAGTAATATGATATGACAAATGAAATGAAATAAGATATACAATAAAAGATAATTCAAATAAATAAGATGAAAAAAAATGACTAAAATCAACCTGAATAAAAGTTTAACAAAATTTATTAAAGGTAAATATTTTAAAAACTTGATATAGCTGTTTTTAAATTTTAATTTTAACAATTTTGTCAACTATAAACTTTAATACTTTTGCACAAAGCTGATTTGTTGGTAAAAGCAGTCCTATAGGCCATTAAGCACACCATTTAATTTAGAAACTTACTGAACTTTACATTGATAATTCAAAATGATTACCTTACAATTTCAGCATTGCTGTATTCTGGGTTAGCATACTTCAACATGGCACATGCTAAAACTTCATCACAATGAAAGGTGCCGTTATGTGTTCCAATTTTTACTTTGGGTCCCATTTTCACACTGAAATTAACTGGAAAAGAATTGACATTTAATAAATAGTTAACATAATATGAAGGCCAGAGAAACAATGTTTTTATGATGAAACATTTAACTCGCATGCAAATATACATTTTTAATTTTCTGAATAACTATTAGATACATATTTAAAAGACTTTCAAAACTGAACAAGAAAAGTAAATAATTCTGAAGATATTATTGTTCGGTTACTTGAAAACTAATGTGTACGCTACATTCAGTTAACTAATAATCACAATATGTACATATTTTTGCTATGAAAAATCATGCAGGTAAAAAATTTAAGCTTAATAGAAGATAATGTGAACTAACCAATGTTGGACAGAGGTCTTGATAATGATTTCAAAATTGTTAACATCTAATGATTTCCTGAAATTATAGATTGAAATAAAACTGTATAACTAGCCTTTAGTCAGTGTTGGGCAAATTTTAATTGCAAGAACAATTAAAGATTTACAATCCATTAATTGGCAAATGTAACCACAACAACTAACAATTCATCAATTGTAATTGTGGAAAATTACAATTAACTTAATTGTAGTAGTAACAATTAACAATTAATTAATTTTCAATTGTTTTGTTAACTTTAATTAAAAATAAAAATTAACCACTTTTTATTCCTCTTAAGTCTAAGACTTACCTACAGCTTAATTTTCCTAAATCTTTACTCATTTCGTTTTAACTCATAAAGTTAATTGTTAGTTTTAAGTTACAATTGACATATGTTAATCAAATTAATTAATTGCAAGGTTCAAGGTTGCAACAAGATAATTGATAAATTAATTGATTAATGCCCAACACTGCCTTTAGTGTAGTCGAGTAAGAGGTACAATTTGCAAGACAATCTTTTTTTAAGTATAAATTTAAAATTTTATATATTTAACAATTACAAGAAAATTGCCAATTATTACAACAACTAACATATTACAAGTTATAACTAATTAATTTTCATATTTGTTTACCCTTTTTGAATAGAGTACAATATATCACCATGTACAGAAATCCAATCCTTTTAATTGGAGTAAGCAGCTTTTTAATACACAAATGAAACATAAATCAAGAACATTTGTAATCAAATAACTTCTTAAATTACGAAATAGGTTTGGAGAATTTTAGCACTTGTGGGTAATGGGTAGCAGTAAAGGTTTTAAATCTGACATTTTAAATCTGACAAAACATTGCCAAGTAAAGCTGTACCTATGGCTGTACCTGCAATCAATTATCAAACAATTTTACCGAATTATTTAGAATGTTATCTAATGAAATGACTCGTTTGACTTAAACATAACATAATTTTATATGGCATAAACATAATTTTATATGGCAAAATTTTAAAATCATCAAAAATAAACAATCTGTTTACGCAATAGGTAAACAAGTTTTGATGAAAGTGTAACTGTGCAGTTTAAAAGAAACTTTTATGACATACAATTAATTGCGTTACTGTAACAAAACTAACATATTTATAAACTGTAATAAAACTATTTCATTTACTTGTCACTAATCGTAATTCTATTAACTTGTAAAACGTGATACAATTCTACGTAAGGTCAAAAACAAAACTCAAATATGCGAACATAAATTGTCAATTGGTCATTAATAATAAATACAATTTTTTTTAATGTTTATGAATTAAGGAAATAAATTACTAACCGCAAATTTCCTAATTAACTTCTAGGATCTGATTCTAGCGCTATATATTAAGTCTAAAATCAAAAGCCCCTATATGACATGACTAAAGAGCCGGGAACTATGATGAAGATGATGAAGCATAGCAATGGTGAAAACTGTGAAAAAAACATTGAATGACTAATGGCTGTGTCCTGACTACGACATCAAATGCCACAAATTCAACAAAACTTGGCAATCGCCAAGGGCGCCAAGCAATGCAATAGCATGTGGCTGACTCTGCCAAGTCGCCAAGTTTTGTTGCATTTGTGGCATTTGATGTTGTAGTCACTAATCAGGACACAGCCAATGAACGCTGAATTTTCGCCCGTGACTAAATTATCGCCCACCTCGACTTAAAATTAAAAATACAAAGGGGATATGCAGTTTGAAATTAATCCCGATTTATTTTAAATTTTGAACTCTCTGATTATGTTTCTTTTAATCTACTTTCTCTATTTTGAATGGATTATCTGTCAATCTGTCTGTATGTTCTTCTGTATCAGTCGAACCCCACTTTCGACTTCTGTTCTAAAACGAACGATTTTCAAAATTCTTCTTTGTTTGAAAGATCCCAAAAACCTATTATTTGTAATTTTCTGTTTGTCTGTACATAATGCAGTCTGCTTGTCTGTTTCCTTTCCTTCAATTCTGCTTTAACTTTTGACAAGAGGATGAACAGCTGAAAATGATTAAATTACCAAATTACCTCTTCACTCCCGAAAGAAACCCTACATTAACGTTTAATATTTGCTGAAGGGCAAATCAATTTAGTAGAATCTGTGTTTAAATGAAAATGTGAAGTGAATTTTACAAAAATTCACATACGTGTAGCTCTGGGGGATAAGAGGTTATAAGATGTTAAGTGGGCGATAACCTGAGCCAACAATAAAAACAGAATAAATACGTGTCTAAAATCTGGCAGTAGCTTGAGAAGGAGAAGGTTATTATTTGTTTACTTGGCTTTGTCGCCTGCAAGTTTTCGTTTTTGAGCTTTTTGAGTGCGTGCTATAAAGCATGTATTCTTCATCAATGTTACGGACGTTTATCAGTTTTGCTGCTCGCAAGCACTCTCTGAAATCTTCTTTTATCTATACAAAAAACTTATCTAGAGTTAATGTTTTACAAACTTATAGAAATACCGGAAATAAAGCATCCGACAAGGACAGCCTTTTAGAAAAATACTATGTTGCTAAACAAGCATATGAAGGTAAAGACCTAGGAGTTACACAATTTTAATTAATTATTAAATTTTCATTTGCATAACACTATTCGAAGTTAATATGCTGCTTTAAATAAGCACTGTGTAACGAAACTTAATATTCATTAAAATAGGATTAAAACTAACATAACTCTTTTGTCGTTTCATTCTTCAAAACAGTTTTTTTTCCTTTCCTTATAAATAATATAACCGTATTTTTATATATTAAACCATAGTAAGACAGCTTTTTAAGTACATCCACAGCTCCTATTTACATATGCTGGGGATTTCTTGGCTACTCTAAAATTGCTATGGTGATTCATGTAAGTTTTGAAGGAACCACCTGGAATTAAATTTCTAAGCAAAATAATTAAATCTAAGACTATCAGTATGGGGTTTTCGTTCAACATTGCTTTAATCATTCTTATTTTAAAAATCACACTCGCAAATTAATTAGTTGTTTTAAACTATAATTATATGTCTCATTGCTAAGAACTTAGAATAATCAAAACTCTTATTATAATTACACGTAACAGTGGTCGCTAGCATGAAATAAATATAAAATTTATGCTCATGTTTGTTTAAGAAATTGGACTTAACAGGAAACATTTTTTTAAAAAATAATTTTCATGTACTTAAAAAAAACCTTTTTATGCATACAAATCCAGTAGAAATTGTTGCTATGTTTATAAAATATATGATTTTTAAAGTTTAAATATGGCTTTAACTCTTTTGCAAATTAATTATTGTGCAATTGGTAAGTTTACTTATTCTAAAGCCACCATAAAGATAAAAACATTCCATTTATTAACAGCTAAAAGTTGGAAAAATTGTCATTTAATTATATTACTTGGTAGAGATTTACTGTACGGTCCCCCTTGGCGAACTTTCCAAAATCGCGCCAAAAGTCCGTATTTTGGCGACTTTTTTTTTAAAAACTACGATTCAAAGAAATGATTGTATGGGAATATTTCTTATGAAAACTCAATCAACGGTCCGATAGGGTTGCCCGAAAACGTCATCGGTGCGAAGTCATAGAATTCGAATCTTCAGTCAAAGTCAGACAGGTTGCCAGAAAAAAATTATTTATCGCCAAATCCGAAAATATTGCGCCAAGGGCGACCGTACAGTAAATCTGATCCTATTACTTTTGTAGGTGACTTACCACCTCCCGATGTCGATCCTTTGGGAGTTTTTGCTAACAACGAGCTGGATTTGGCTGATGTGGAAGTGTACGGCTTTGATTACGACTACACGTTAGCAGTTTATAAGGAATCTTTACATTACCTAATCTATGACTTGGGACGGGACTGGCTTATAAACAAGTTCAAGGTAATCTTACCTTTATTCCAGCCACTTGTGTAAACATTTACTTGTAAAAATGACCCATATTTAAAAATGGGTAGTATTTGAAAGTAAGAAGTTGTATAATTAAAATTAAGGTATTTTTAAATTGAAATATGTGAAAATGTTTAAAAGTGAAGTATGTTAACGTAATTTAAAAGAATATAATATATTGCTGCTTGTCACACCATCATAGCAAAAAAAAAATTACTCTCAGTAGAACATTTTTTTAATATTTGAAAATCTATAGAAAACTATTTTAGTGTAATGGATTTTCTGTCTCTGGATTTACTGTTGGATAGTTGGAATTTTCAGGTAGTTTTACTGTAAGTGTAAAAAAAATCAAGTTCAGTCTACACCCAAGCAGTATGTAGTTAAATGATTATTTTTATAGGTTAATATTATTTATGTATTATTAATAGTAACCATTCATTTTAGTTATTATGAATAGTGACTGTGTACTAATAATAACCTAATTTATTGCAGTAATCCTGACATATTGCTTACTATTACCCAAATTTAACACTGTATTTTCTTGCAGTATCCTCCACAAATAAGGCAGCTAGATTACCAACCTGGATTTGCTATAAGAGGTTTGCATTATGATATGCAAAAAGTGAGTGATTATAGTTTCTTTGAAAAACTTGTTTTGGGTACTAGTTATAACTTCTATTATGTTATAGCTAAATACATGTCAATTTTACAGGGCCTATTAATGAAGATTGACTCTTTTCATCAAATTCAATTTGAAAGTGTATTCAGGTAAATGCTATATTGTACGATATATTTTTTTATCTTGCAACCAGACCCTTATCACTTTATTATTTAAAATATTAAAAAAAAGTCAGCTAAATGTTGTAAAATATTAAATACGATATAAGAGCAATAACGATAATTTAAAAATTTTTAAATTGATGTTATACAAATACTATTTTTGGTCATTCAAAAGTTATAGTTAAAAAAAATTCTACTTAAAATAACGTTTATGTTTTTTCTCCCCATTTTCTAGCTTGTATTGTGCATTTTAAATTAAGCAATCTATTTTATTCTGAATAATATTAATTAATATGTTTTAGAAAACATTACAATTGTTCTTTTTTTAGAGGGAGGACTCCATTGAGTAAAGAGGAAGTGATATCTATATATGGCGGCTCATATATACCGCAAGAAATGATTAGGGGGTCTTCTAATGAAGTAATTAATCTTATAAATTTCTCTCTTGCCTTTTCCCTAACTACTAGAATTTGAGAGCTTAGTGAAGAACATGCTATGTGACAATTAAAAAAACTTACTGTACTGATGAAAATGTTATTTCCCCTCTTAAAGATGTTCTATTTTTTTATAAATGTTAAGTTAATTATATTTGATGCCATTTTTAGTACCAATTTTAATGAACCTAAGTACAATCTAAGTCTAAAGTAAAAACTTTAAAGCTAATTTTCTTGTTTTCACCTTTTTTGCATAGCAGGCTCTTCCACTTAGCTCTTTAATTTCGTACTGCATAAATTTTTCTAAACATGGGAGAATAGTGACCTATATACTATAAATGATGTATTGCACTGATTTTGTACAAAATATGTAATTACAACTTTTTTCTTATGACTGTCTTAAAAATATACACATGGAAACCTTTTTTTTCCCATTAGAAAAGAATTTTTCATTTACAATAACCATAAAACACACCTATTTAACTTTCTTTTAATGAATTTTATTATAAATATTGTGTGTGTTGTAAAAAAAAGGCATTTTCAGCTAGGTAGAATATTTTAAATTTTAGTTGTAACTAAAGTTCTCAACTAAAGAATTTAGCAAATTTATCCAAATAGAATGGTAGATATAACCCTGCTTTTTGTGTACTACTTTTCAGACTACAAGGATGAAGCAGTTGAATGATTTATTTTCGGTACCAGAAATCTGTCTTTTGTCAAATGTAACGGAATATTTTGAAAAAAATAATATAGCATATCATCCAGAAATTTTATCAATTGATATACAAGTAAGTTTTTTTTTAAAAATCATTGCAATATGATCTACCAATGAAAGCATTGATTGCATATATAAACTTGTATTTGAATTAACCAATAATATTTATTCTTGAATTTGTTGAAAAATTATTATAACTGCTTATTTCATAATGATAATAACCTTACAAACTTTATTATAAACTGTTTGTTTTTACTGCCAAATTGATTTTTATTTTTCTAATTTTATTGATGAGATTTTTTGTCTTTTTTTTAGAATGCAGTACAAAGTATACACCCTGTAATGCATAAAATGCTAGATGAGACAACTATTGGTAAGAAACTCACAGTAATATAGATTATTTGTATTATTATTTTTTATTTCCCATACTTAAAAGCTCTTATTTACAGTTTATTAGTGTATTTTTAATGTTATTGTATAACAATGAATAGAATAATTAGTTATCTACCATAGTGATAATTTTCAAATATAATTTTTTGGTAATACAAAAGCTCTATTAGTAGAATTGAGACACTGTTTTGGAGTTCTATCCAATCAATTTTGTTGATTTAGTAAATTTGTGAAATTTTAAGAAGAACTTAATGTCTGGATTTTTTTAAAACATTTAATGCTGACTTGTTTTGGGTTTTTCAATGCTTTTGTAATTATATATAAAAAAATATTGATAAAAAGTTTAAATGTCAAAAACTAGTTTTATGTTGCTTTTAAGTTTTTTTATTTTTACAATTTTCCAATGCTTTACAAATCAACTTGAGTTTCTAGAGTCTATAAAATAATTTTTTCAGAAATAAGCAGTTTAAGTTTTTTATCATTTCAGATCAATATCTGGAAAAGCATCCTCAGATGCCAGAATTCCTACACAGATTAAAGAGTGCTGGAAAGAAAATGTTTATAATTACAAACAGCCCATTTAAGTTTATGTAAGTTGTATTGAGCTATATAATATGGATTTCTTTTTATGTATTTTAACTTCTTTTCTTTCTTGGTCAGTTGTAAAGTATCCTGAAACATTCAAATTGAGCCATAAGCAGATAATACTGCAAACAAAGTCTTCTATGTATGTAATGGTCCTTTTGGAACTCTTCTGTATCTTGTAAAATTGCAAGCATTGCAGTTTCTACTGTTTTTGTAAGACCTAATGCCATCTACATTAACTGTCACAAACATAGATGCCCAGTTCTCAATCTCTAGTAGATCTCTAGTTGTTGTCTTGATTTTTCTATGTTTTTTCTGTATTCTGCATATGATTATATAACAAGCTTTGTCAAAACAATTTAATTATATAACAATGCAAGCTATTTCAGTACAAACTAAGTTAATTGATTGGTGAAGTAGGATAAACTTGGATTCAATCCAAAAATAAGTATATTTTCTCTATTGAAACACAGTCTCTATTATCAAATTTTATTCATGTTTGAATTTTTTTATTGCAGTTAGAAATCTTCTATTATAATTATTGTACTTTCCATAGTTTTTTTAAAATATATTTTAAAGAAAATGTTTAAAATTTGTTTGAAACAAACTTTCCTTAATAAATAAATAAAACAAATTAATATTTTTGTATTTTAATCTTGTGAGTGCAATGTTTCTGATAAAAGTAACAAATTATTTATTCTTAATATATTTATATTTCAGTGATACTGGTATGAAGTACATGATAGGTCCTAAATGGGTAGATCTTTTTGATGTCATTGTTGTTCAAGCAAGAAAACCCAAATTCTTCACCGATCAAAGCAGGTAAAAACATATATAAATGGGTATAATATCAATATGTTTCAATAAAAAAAATTCTACATTCCTACCTTTGTCTTAAAATGACCTATTCAAATTATTCATTTATAGGCCCTTTAGGATTTACGATGTACCTTCTAAAAGTCAATTATGGGAAAAAGTTACAGCATTAGAAAAAGGAAATATATACATAGAAGTAAGCTGTTTTCAAATTATTGCATTAATAGAAAATAGTTGTTTATATAGTTAAACTACTCAGTTTCCTTGCACATAAGCCACGACCACGGGCGGAGCTATAAAACACGCAGAGCAATCAGATGAAGACAAAATAAAACGGCAAAAATTTCCTCTTCATCTGATTGCTCTGCGCGTTTTATAGCTCCGCTCATGGTTGTGGCTTCTGTGCAAGGAAATTATGAGTTTAACTATAACTGCTTGATTTGTTAATATTTTTTAATGTAAAATTTCTTTATTTTAGCTTTAGATTAAGGTTCTTTTCTTACAAAATTTTTTTTAAAAAATATTTATTAAACCTTAAATTCTGTTCTGAAGTAGATCATGGAGTTTCCCTTTTTTAATAAACATGCTTTAACAATGGAATACCATTTTTAAACTATAGCTATCATGAAGCAATGAGAATAAATTTAATAATCATTGGAAATACTTTATCTAAAATATAAATTGTTAACAATTTTATAATTTTCTGTATTTTAGTATTTGCCTACATTATAAATCCAGCAAGTTCACAGTAAAATCTATTTTCTTTCATTATCAAAAAAAATTATGATCGTGTGGAATATTTTTAGTACATGTTGAATAAAAGTCCCCATGATTGTTATTAAGTAATTTAGTAGGTTAGCAAGTATTTAAAAACCCTCCCTAACAGGGCTGGAAAAACCGCCCGTCCTCGACTGTCAAAAATTCCCCGAGGACAGCCAATTTCTCGAATCCGACGTCCACGAGGACGGCCATTTCCCAGTTAACGTTCGTTTAATTTTAAAATTTTGTTTTGTTATCTTAACAAGAGTCTAGCGCCTGCGCCACTTGCTCCGCCCAGTCTGTGATGTCACTGTTGATGTCTCCCTGCTGTCTCCAATCAGGGCCCTCAAATCCTGGCGCGCCGTTCCTCGCTCACTCCTCTGAGTCACTTCTCGAAAGTTTTTGTTTTGTTTACCTTCCCCACTAAAAATCGAAAACGAATGCGGCCCGACACTGATTGTATTACCGTTCTCAGCATATTTACGACAAAAAGATGAAACGGCAGCAAAGCATCAGCAATTATTTTGATAGCTTAATCGGAAACAATTCCAATAAAAAGGCGAAAACCATTACAGAAAATGATCCTACCGACGATATCGAAACAAATGAAAATCGAACCCTACAACTAGGTACTATAACCTAGTATTTCTTTTATGAAATAATTCAATAACAAGGTCAAGTTAATTGGAATGTAAATTTATACAAGTGCATTTTGAAAATGAATCAAATATGACATATGCTATTAAAAAGAAATACTAGGTTAGTATTAGTTATCTACTAACCTAGTATTTCTTTTATTACTGTATAATATAATTGTAGTAATTGCAGTGTGCAATTTATATAAATGTTTGTAATAAATAAGGGAAATTATATATATTTATTTACTTAGATGCTATTTATATAGTTTGAGTTTGACGGGTTAGTTTCAAAGGAGGACGGGTACATTTTTGGACAAGCCGTCCTCGGGGACGGGTAATATTTCTGAGATTTTTCAAGCCCTGCTCCCTAAGTATTAACATGTATGAATGTATTTTTTAAACTTTTCCAGGGCAATTTAAAGGAACTACAGCGTATGACGGGATGGTATGGTAATTCTGTGTTGTATTTTGGAGATCAAATATATTCTGATTTAGCAGATTTGACATTGCATCATGGCTGGAGGACTGGAGCCATTATATATGAATTAGACGTAAGCAGTTTAAAGCTTATTAGTTTTTCTTGACTTACTAACAGGCTTTTGTTATGTTTGTAAATTTTAAATTAATTATTGTTAAAAGTTTACAAATACAAGTTTGAATCAAAATGGAGTTCTAAATATAAAAAGGTACCTCATTAATAGTTTTTTTTATAAATATTTTTTTATGATGGGACTGTGTTTTAGCGAAACTGGCCATTCTTCAGATTAAAATGTTCCACCCAACAAAGCTTATAAAATAATTGATAAAAGTTTAGTTTTATTTTTTAAAAAAATTTTAACACAATATATATTTTAATTTCGTTAACTTTTTTCCTCCGAGGACAGTTATATTCACAAAAGTTTTCTTGATTTAATTAAATATTTTTTTTTCTTCAATGTTGTCCTCTATCTTATTGTTAATTTATGTGTAAAAGATATATCATTACATATGGGGACTCTGTTTTGGGGAAGAGCAATTAGTAGTAATATCTATACTGCCAATTTTCACATGTTGTGCAGGTCAGTGGCTTTATCATAGGAGGTGTATACAGATCCATTATGAAAGCAAATATTTTATTGCTGTTTATATAGTTTGTGAGAAATTATTTTTCGTTTCCTTAAATTTCTAAATACCGTTTTTGTAGATACTGCTATGGTCTGCCAGAGTGACTATAGCATTTGTTTTACGCTGTTTCACATTGATTCATATTGATATTAATTTCATTTAATGTTATGTCTTGCACAAATTGTTAGTAATTTGATGTTTAATTAATTAAATATGTACATTTGTTGTAAAACACTTTTCTACCTTTTAGAGAGAAATTAATATTTTGAACTCTGAAGAGTTTCGACATGATGTTGGATGGCTTCAAACTTTACAGCATTTAATAGAGGAAATGCAGGTAAAATTGACTAAATTCTATTATTAAAAAATATTTTAATTATTTTTTTATTTAGAATATTATTACAATTAAAATATTTAGTTTTTTTTAAAGTATTTTGCTAATCAAATGATACTTAAGTCCTAAAATATCTAGTAAATATGATTAATTTTTCTAATTTAAAACTAGCAAATGTTTTTAATAATGCTTATTGAATTTATTAAAAAAATTTTGATAGAAATAGCCAATTTGGTGTATAAAAGCCTTAAGTAGAATTAATGCTGTTTTGTCTGGGTTTTTTTAGGCGTTGAAATAGTATATGCAGGGGGTCTAAATGTTAGTTAATAAATCTACTTGGTTTTTTTTGCTGTATTTACTTTTTGATAAGGATTTATTTTTTTAGGATTACGAAGAAGCTGGAGATATCATTGATCAACTTTTACAAGAACGGGATCAACTTCGGTAAGTTCAGTCTAAAAACATTTGGTTTGACAACATTTTGTTAATGAAGTTTAAATTATCTAATTCTACAAAGGGTGCTTTTTCTGTCAATTACAATTTTTATTATTCTATTTGAAAATGAATAAGACCCCTTATCCTATTGATAGTTTTTAAAGTGCCAATTATTCCAAATATGGACAATTAATTTATTTCTTCTAAAAACAATTTTTAAATACAAAAATTAATTCAATATGCTTCATAGTTTCTTTGTTTCTCAGTTTAAAAATAAATTATTTTCAACAACCTGATAATTTTTTTAATTCATTAGATATTTTTTCAAACTCTTTTCTTAATTTAAATATAAAGTAATTATTTTTCAACATTCTGATTGTTTTAATTGCATTAGATATTTTTAAAAACTTATTTCTGAATTTATATGTAAACTACAGTAGAGTCCCGCTTATCCGAAAGTTATGGGACCGGAGTTCTTTCGGTTAATCAAGATTCCATAGGAATTTTCGGATAATCAAGAATCGTCCACTTCACGCCTAGAAAAAATTTGACGTTAATTTGGCTATAAAAATCTTAGATCAGGCCTTTAGATACATAGAAGGGCAAGATGAAGCCACTACTTCAGACGTTCTCGTGTTTAAAAGATTGAGGACAGGGCTGCTTTAAAACAAACCAAAATTGTGCAGCAAAAAAATAAATAATAATAATTACTGCATATTTTGAGAAATAAATGCAACTTTGTAAGTGCGTATTTATTTTTTTTGTATTTTTTTATTTTCCCCTTTATGCGTACATTTCAGATTTTAGCAAAAACAAATTCCGGAGCCTTTCGGTTAAGCTGAATTTCGGATAATGGTGATTTGGATAACCGAGACTCTACTGTATTATGTTTTAAACCCTGATCATATTCTAAAATTAAATGCATGAGATATTTATTTGTTAACTCATTTCTCACAGCCTCCACACAAAATCCATGTTCAACCTACACTTTGGCAGCGTTTTCCGAACCCACCACAACCCTACTTACTTCTCGAGGCGACTCTTTAGGTACTCTGACATTTACATGTCCCATGTTACCAACTTGCTGCATTACTCGCTAAAGCATATCTTCTACCCTAGAAGAGGAGCACTGCCTCATGAATGTAAAATACCCTTTATGTAAGGAGAAAGTAATGTTTTTATGGATTTCTTTTTTGTTTTGAAGCTATGTTTATAGTATTTTGCGAAGTATTGTTTGCCTGAAGAAGGAATAGCTGGGGCCAAAGATGTAAACAGTTATGTTTTGTCATTTTAACCACTTTAAACATAAGCAATTTGGCTGAAATTTAAACTTGTATTCACTGCATGAGAAGAGCCTTTAAGTTTTCAAATAAAATAATTATATTCTTAAATTTTTTATATTGTAATAATAAAACCATTATAAATTTTATAGATTTTATAGTATAAAGTATTGAGGAGTCAAGTTTCTACTTATGTATCTTTCAGCTAGTTAACAAGGCTGGGTGAGTTTTAACAGGTAGTCATGTTAAAAAAAAAAGACATTGAAGACTATACATGATTGTGTTAAAGCTTTTAAAAGACTATGTCTTTTAAATGAAATTCCATGTTGCGTGTTTGCTAATTGTGACAAACATGATTGTTTACTTCTTTCTTCCTATGACCGTATGCTAGAAGGGTGTTTATATTTTTTTAGAAGACATGTTGTGTAGTGTGATTTGACAGCATTGTTGTATGTATTTAGTGCACTGCAAGCTAACTTTTGTTAAAAGTACTTATTATTACTACTAAATCACTGATTGTGAAATCACTGGAAAAATGAAATTTGCCTAGGAAATGTTAATTATTTTTTTGTACATGCAATCATTGGTAGAATATTTAAATGCTTAGTTAGGTATAACCTCAATGAATTCTCAATTAAATTTATCGCTAGGAATTTTTTTTTTAATTCTTTATTTATGTCTACTGTCTTAGTTGTTCAGCTTTACATGCCTTTTCCTACCCAACTTCAAGAGTATTTTATGTTGTTGAATTTATCTATTATATCACTAATTTAATTATATATTAAAATGATAGTATTGAATGTTTTATTTTCTTGTATCTGGTAGAACAACAATTTAAAAGTACTTTTTCACTTAGTTTTAAACTAGTGGCATTTTCAATTTATCTTTCATTTAAAAATTCAGTTATATTTGTTAACAAATTAAGTGGTAATGTTTTTGTTGTATAATTTTTTTTAGTTTCCATTAGTTTATTTGTAATGTAGTTCATGTAACAATCTTTAAAAATAACCTTAAAAATCAAATTAAATTCATAAGTGTTGAGGTTTTTTTATTAGTTAACTTGCTAAATTTGTTTCCCATAGAGAAAATCTAATAATCTATAAATTAACCGAAACACTAGTATATATGCATTTATAAATTATTATTGAGTTTATTAATAGTTCAAATTATCTGTAATTTGAATTATTGTAGAATTCAACAATATCTAGTTTTAAGTTTTGTAATTGTCACCTGATAGGTTTCTAGTTTATATTAATTTTTGTATGTTTGATAATATGATAGTATGTGATCAGAACTTGTGCATCAGACTGTGCCAATTTTGTTTTGTCATTCTTAAATTTTAACAATTGCATTTATTTAAAGCAGTAACTCCTAAATGTTATTCATTCTAGTTTGGTATAAAATTAGTAAACCTTATATGTTTGCTGCATAGTCTGTTTCCGATACAGTTGAGCATGAAATACAAAGCAAGCCACAGGATATTTAAAATGTTATATGATTTCAAAAAGAGAAGAGCAAACCAATCAGATAATAGTTTCATATTTTATTTCAAATCACAGATTCGATTTTAAAAATGGTTTAGTGGAAATGGATTAAAAAGTATCTGGCAACAAAAATAAACTAAATTTTTTTAATTTAGCAAAAAATGCACAATTGTATCAAACATTTCTTATTCCGGTAACCTGTTTGTTTTATAAAAAGGTCACTCAAATTCAAAAAAATAAAAATAACTTTGAAAATAGTCTGATACCACTTTTCCTTGAATGTATATGTTTGCTCTTCAGGAAGAGCATGTCATATATTAACATTTATCTAGAATATATTTTATAAGAAATGTTTCCATTTTTTAAAAATATTAATGTTAAATAAACTTAACAATGAATGTATTACAAGTAGCTATATGTTTTTGGAAGTATTTGATATAAAGCTCTAATAAATCAATTCAAAGCAAAAATATTTAGAAATTGCTGCTTCAAATAATGTGCTCAATTTTTATTGTTTTGTAAATAATGAAGTTTAATTTTTTGAGATTTGTATTTAAACTCTGTTAGTTTTTTATGTAGTAAAAGTACTGCTTGAAACTAATAATGAATCTTATTTTTCACCAGTAATATTTATTTGGACAGACTAAATAAGTGATACAATATAATCTCATTTATACTGGCTTAAATATATAACTCTTCTGTGACATGTACTGAAGTTTTTTTTTTATCAAGAGAAATGTAAAGGTTTAAGTGTTATTTGAGATTAGAGAAATGTCAGTAATCTGTAGTCTTTCTGTTTATCACTTCCAAATTTTTTTTGTTAAAAAAATGTCTAGAAAATATGTTTTATTAATTTTTAGAATTGAAACTTCTAACTCTTTTTATACATAATAACAAAAAATATTTCTATGTACTAAGAGCGAAAATTTAATGGAAAATAAACGGCATCATAATGTTAAAACACTTAATTTAGCTTTTGAGGAGAAAGTAAATCTTTAATTAATAAATATAATTATTTAAACGAATTATTTTAAATTGAAGTAGGGTTTTATTGAAATTTTGATAAAAATAATGTATGTTACTTTCCTTAATGTGTTCAAGAAATATATTTTACTGAATCTAGTCTAGTTAGATCAGCTCTTTTTTTTCCCCTCAATTTTATTATTTCTGATGCATTTTTTAAATTGGCTTTTGAAAAAAAACTATTTTCCAATCAATACCTTTTTTTATGCTTGCTTAAAATTGTATCCAAAACAACAATCAAAAACCAGTAATTTGTAGAAAAGAGCTTAGTAATTTGTTAAAAATCAATTTAAAAAAACGGCTAGTTAATTTTAAGAAAAGATTTTGTTGTCGCTTGACCATGTATCAAAAAGTTTAAAACTTTATAATCAAATTGATAAGTTGTAAAACTTTGAACTGCTTAAAAAATGACTTACATTTTTATTGCTTAAATTTTTTAGTAAACTTACTTCAATGTTAGCTTATAGAACTTTGTGACAAGCTGAAGTACAAAGACAGCTATTTTCATATTGCTGTTTTTACTGCTTGAGATTATATTTTCTTGCAAACTGTGATACAATACCACCCATTTTTCAACTGCTTGGTTTCGGTTTCACTGTGTTTGTGAAAAGTAGCATGTAATAAATTTTGATGAATTTTTTAAGAATAAAGTTGATGTTTTTCTATATGACGTGTTTTATTCTTATGTGCACTTCCATAGATTTTTATATATCAGCAAATTATATTCAGTTACTTTATTTTTGATTAAATAATCTGCTATCTAAATAAGTTAATTGCCTTGGTAAATGCGTACTTTTTATCCTAATTGAACGATATCCCTTTTTGAAATTTCTATTCACTGTTTAGTGGAGCATCTTTGAAAAAAAATAGAGAAAATTCAATTGCTAACTGTGAGAGGTCCACCCCTCTCAATTACATCAAGCGAAAATTTCTCTTACTGTAGCTCTGATTTTCTGAAATCGTGAAATGCTTTAAAAAAGATTTAGATACTTAACCACCAAAACGAGGCTGTAATAACGATATCGTTCTTCTTTAACTGACTATAGCATATGAAATACAGCAATTTTCTTAAAATGCTTAAATAATATTTAAACCTTTTTTTGTGTGCATCATTATCCAAAAGTATATCTTATATTTTCTAGCATTGTGATTGACCACACACTTAAGTTGATGAGTGACTACTCGGTACTTTTTTTCAATCTAAAACAAATATGCATATTACTGATTTTTCGCTGGTCACATTCTTATCAGGAACTGTTTTCTTTTTATTTATAACTTTCCTTTCAATTTCCCCATTCCATCACTTTTTTAATAGGACACTCTTTGAGAAAAATCTATTTGTTTTCTGTCCTATAAGAGGGGGGGGGGGGGGGTGTAATTGTTTGGTTCCGTTTCTTTATAAAACCCCTCTTTTGAAAAGACGTTTCCCTTCGGAGCGGGATACTAGGTTTGCGTAAAAACGCGGTATTCTTTTTTACTCACTCCTTGAAAAGAAAGAAACTATTCGTTCTTCAATAAACAAAATTGCTCCTTTTGCAAAAACAGGTTTAAAATTTTGCTTTTAGTACGCGTGTCTTAGTTGTGTTTTGGGATATATTAAAATATTTTCCTTGATGTTGATCTTGATCAATCTTTTTCTCGAAAATACTTCATTTGAGATAGTTTTCGAGTTTTTTAATAGGTCATAATTTTTGTAAAAAAAATTTTAAGTACGTATAAATTGAATAGCTTTTTTTTTATCTAGCCTTTCTATACCTGATTTATCATTTTCCCCATTTCATCTTTAAAAAAATTAAAACCATTTACAAAAGATGAACAGCATATTTCAGCTACTCTTCAAAAATAACGCATAGATTAAATATGGATTAGCCTGTTCGAATCGTCTGCCTACTTCAAACGCCCCCTCCAACGGCGAAAGATTCCAGAAATGAGCCGTTCGGAATAACGATCGGGACCGTGCTGGTCAGCCAATAGGGACTGTCTCAGGATGGTGTGATTCGGTGACGTCACGTTGGTGTTCGCCGATGACGTCGGAGCCGGCAACACAATTTTATGATTGCTTGCACTTGAAATGGTGCTTATTAAATGTGGAATGTGACAGTTAGCCCCTTTTGGGTGGTTTTATTGTAGTTTTTTATTGGGGATAAATTTTTGAATGTTGGGTTTTTGTCATGAATAACGAATTTGTATTCATAGTTAAATGGATGAGTGAATGTAATCAAATTTTTGTTTGAAAGTGTGGTTGGATCTATTGCGTTCTATTTAAATACTTTATTCCCCGTTTTAGGAATTTGCATTTTCCAGGAATAACAGCTAGGCGGACCTGTCAGCCTAATCTAGTTTATGACAAATGCACTAATGTTATCCCCTTTTGTTATTTAGAGTCACACTTAAAAGAAAGAGCCACGAGGAAAATTATAACTTTCTCAATTATTGCAGGTTTGCTAAAAAAACGTATGGGGGGCTCAAACAAATATGTCCCCCATTGAACATCTTATAAGTGCAAGTTTTCCTGGTGGCACATTACAATCACTTTTACTATTCAAGGACTAGTTTTCTTGCATTACGTAAACACGTTACGAATATAAATAATTTTCAAAAGATTCATAGATTTCTAAAGTGAAGTTAAAGATTTAAAATTCGCCAACTTGAATTAGAATGAAAAAAAAAAACGTTTGTGTTAAATTTAAAAAAAATTAACTACAATAATAATAATGATGTTAGGAGGAAGGATAAGGAATTAGTTCCTGCAGAATATTAGTGTGATTGTCCTTTCATTATGGTTTTCCAATCAAGATAATATTATAGAAGTATAACTTTTCTTAGAACAGAGCGATATGTACGGAAACACAGATAGTTTTATTCTCATTGCTCTTCTGTGCAGTTGGTGACATTTACTATGGTTCTGAGGAAATTTGGGAAACAGAATTACTTTATTTTTAAGGTAAGAAGGTGGAAAATCTTCATTGGAGTCGAGACAAAAAGCTACTTAAAAACTATTGCAATTCAATATATTTGTAAACGTTATTTTTTTTTATAAATATCTTCGAATCCCATTTAGAACATCACATGCCCTTAAGTTTGGACAGAGTTTGATAGCATCTTACATCGATATCATTAAAGTACACAAGTTCTTGTTATTTGCACCTTCCTTCCATTCTTCCTCGTTCTTCAAAAATATATTTCACAAGGACAGATCCATATTTATTTGAAAACCTCAGCAACAAGCCTTTCGTTCCCTGTTCCATTTCTCAAGAGTAACGTATCCATTTCGCTTTGTGCCTTATCGAGGAACATTCGATATTATCTTTCGGACGATATCTTGCTATCTCCGAGAATCGTGCAATTAATGATAAAATATGGAATATGATTTTTTTTATTATAACAGCCTTTAAAGATGTCCGTAAATAGCTGCTTGTGAAAAGAGTTAGTCATCAAGAAAAGATTCGCGCACCGTTATCGCTTTGTTGAAGTGGGTGGAATAGTTGAAGAGTTATGTCCTTCATGGAAGACATTTAACTCTGTAGTCGGGGACGTGGATACAAGGCATCGCCCTGTGTAAATATCGTGGAATAAAAGAATATCCAGGGCTACTAATTTCGTGTTATTAATTACCTTTTCTTTTAATAGTGTTTGTATAAACACATCTAGAAAAAAATAATGCTTTAGAAAAGTAAGGGCGTTTAGCTGCATTTACATATTTAATAAAATTAAAGTAAAATTTACATCACATTAAAACCTGGGATAATGCGTTTGCGGAGAATTTGTTGAATATCTCTTCAAAATTTAAAAAAAAAAAGAAACTATGCCAGTCAACTATTAAAATTTACCGGCGTTACTGTTTTCGTAACCAAGCCCAAATAAAATCAAAAGGTATTCCATGTTAATCGGTTAAATGTCAAATTGGAACTCATTTTAGCGATATTTAGGAACTATATACTTATTAAAAAAATTAATGCTGATATTACAATTGACAAAATTTTAAGAAATGCTTTCCCAACATTATTAAAAAAAATTAAAAATCGTTTTTGGTTGAAATTGAAATTTCATTTGCATATGATGTGTTAATAAATAAAGGTACGGAATAGAGAACTTTTTAGTCTTATTTTTTTGGGGGAAAACAACGCAAAATTAACGGTTTGTTTAAGCGAGTGGAATAGAAGAGTTCCGTCCTTCACCGAAGGCATTTAACTTTGTGGCCAGGGACGTCGATGATAATAAAGCCCTGTGTAAATATCGTGGCATAAAAAGATATTGAGTGCAAGTGGTCCCTTGTTGTTATTTAAATAACAACAAGGAACCACTTGCAAATAAGGTAGAGGTGTCAATAATACTTATAAGGAACTGACCCTGTATCGATCCAACTAACCTTTTTTTTTTTAAATGTTTACTAAGAGTAAATATCATTGTAACGTGTCTGAAGCTTAGCCATGGTCGTTTTATGCGTTCCGTCATCTCTTAAATTCAAAATATTCCAAAGTAAACAGGAAAAAATGTCCTAGAATTAAAATCTAGAAAACATTTCGCAACCTAATCTTATCCCACAGATTTGCAAGAAAAAATCTGGAATTAGGTTTGGAGCAGAAATAGTCTTAAAAACATTAAATGATTACACCAATCTAATTCATTATGAAAAATGAGTTTTCCGAATAGAAATTCCACAATTATATAAATATTCCTTGGTTATCCAAAATTATTTAAAACACTTATTTGAAACAAAATCAAAAAATAAAAATTAAAACAGTTACCCGTCATTTTTATGACATACTTTTAAACATACAGAAGATGCTAGTCAGTTAACTTTCTTTTATAAATGAAGTTTAAATTTTAAATTCCAAGTAACTGAATCAATTGAAAATATATATAGAGGTATTTGCTTGTCAAATCTATGTTTCTAATTCTTGCGCTGTTTAATTTTTGAAAACCACTCGAAAAAAATGTTAACAAGAATTTTTAGTGTTTAAATTTAGGTACAAAAAAAAAACGTCATTTTCAAAATTTTAATTTTGTATTCATTAGTTCGTATTCAAGTATTACTTTGGTATATTCAAAATTACGTTTCTTATAAAAATGTTAATAAACGATGGAAGATTATAGAATTATTTTGTTACATCGAATATAGATAATTAGTTATTAACTAAAATACATAATTAGAAATTGATAGCTTTTCGATAATAAAAGAAATGATAAACTAAAACTTATAGGATCTAACGAATTGAACCAATTATTATATTAACCAATAATTATGTTATTTAACCATTATTTATTATTAATATAATTTTATGAATAATGTTCTATTCCAATAAACAATCTTCCTCATAAACAGTATTAAATATAATAGCTGGATTTCTTTGTAAACATCATAAATGAATAAAATACTAATTTTACACAATAGCTAGATAAATCGATATGTTTCTCCTTATGGTAGAGGGGTAAGTAACGTTACTTATTTGTTCTGAGGGGCTGGGGAGCCCAGTCGGTTAGGCATTCGCCTAGCATGCGGAAGGTCCCAAGGTACGGGTCCGGGCATCGCCAAAATAACTGCCGACCTATAAACGGCCCGTGCAGCCAAAAATGTCCGACGAATAATACCCTGTGTGGAGGGAGTGCACGTTAAATATCCTCCAAAGTACCAACGCTGCGTACGATGTCGCCCTTAACGGTTGAGTTGGGGGCCTACTCAGGTGTCGGCTCGTCACTTGACTGTGGATCTAAATTATGACGCCCGTCGCCAATAGCCCTCGCGTAGCTCTAGAGCGAGGATAATTCAAACTAAACCAAACTTATTTGTTCTGATTTTTTACATTAGAATAATTATTTCCTTTGAGACATTTAAGCGGCCGATTTTATCGAAAATCTAATCTAAAAAATCGATATTCTGATAAGAATCTAAAATTTCTTATTTGCGTAAGGTACTTACATCCAGTTACGTCATGAGATTTACTGATATGGACCCTCACTCAAAACACAATCGCCATTAAATACAGAAATATGTCAATGAATCAGTAAA
Organism: Oedothorax gibbosus; assembly: GCA_019343175.1. Taxonomy (NCBI): domain Eukaryota; kingdom Metazoa; phylum Arthropoda; class Arachnida; order Araneae; family Linyphiidae; genus Oedothorax; species Oedothorax gibbosus. The sequence goes on from JAFNEN010000106.1 coordinate 1,635,389, forward strand.
TTTGTATTTGTTCTGAGATTTGATAAAATATTCTGAAATATTTTATTACTAAAATTAAATTGATAATTTTGAGTGGATGACATGAACAAAGTTTCAAATGTAAAAGATTCACAAACCATATATAAGCGAATTTAAAATGTTAAATTTAAAATAAATGAATTTTAGTTAATAAACATGGAGGCGAGTTTTATGATTTCGAACCGCTATCAAGTGACTACACCTGATCATTTTTAGGTAAATAGTTAAGGATTTTTCATTAGAAAATTTTATCAATTCTGTACAGTTTTTAACTATTCAATTTTTATTTTCGTTTTCAACAAATTTCGTTTTGATTGTCACATTTGTCTACAGTCAATAATGTTAATATTTACCAATTAACGTTAATATTAACTCTGCAAAGTTCAAAATAAAGCTGTTTTTTTTTTCAAATTTTACAATAACATGAATGATAAAAAAACTTAATGTTAAAATAACATCGTTCAATTTAGTATTGCAATACAATTAATATGTAAGAGGCTAATAAAACAATGGATTTTAATGGAGCAAAACGTAAACTCTTAATTTATAAGGAAATTACATTAAACAAAAACAAATAATCGTAGTTTAAGAAAAGTTTATGCATATGATCGTCTTTTATGATTTAACTTATACTTTATCCAATTTTATTACTACACTGTTGAAAATTAGGCACTTTGTTTCACCAAAAATATGGTTCCTAGTAGCTGCAACGGCTGTGTGGTGAAACGTTAAACCATATTTTTGGTATTTGGTTGAACCATTTCTCAGGTTTTTGTTTCCAATTCCAGAAAAATGGTTCAATCAAACACCGTAAAAAAGGTGAAACATTTCACCACACAGCCGTTGCAGCTGCTAGGAACCAATATCATGGTGAAAGGAACCAATATCATGGTGAAACCAAGCACAAAATTTGTAACAGTGTACAACAGCATCAAATTAAACGAAACCCGAGTTAAACCATAAAAAATCATATATTACTAGGGTGTATCGAAAAAAGTAATTTTTTTATGATGCCTTTAGGGTAGAGCTTAAAAGTTGCCTCTATACATAAGTAACTTCCACTCAAAATTTCATCACCCAAGAATAATGTCTTCTGTTCTGGCAAGGGACGTGAAATTTCAAAAAATTTGTCAAATCGCCAATTTTTTTTTTTTAAACAGTCAAATGTCACAGCACTTTGCGGTAGTGTGTAAAAGTTTCACATAGGTATGGTTAATTACTGTGCAAAATATGACGCCCTATGTACAATATGCTTCTGTTCTGGCAAGGACCTGAAATTTTCAAAAAATTGTCAAATCGCCATTTTTTTTTTAAAACATTTCAAAATGTCACATCGCATATTTGCGGTAGTTGTAAAAGTATTCAATAGTATGGTGTGTTTTTATGTGCAATTTGACGCCCTATGTACAATTATGTTCTGTTCTGGCAAGGAGCCTGAAATACTCAAAGATGGACAAATACTTTTTTTTATTATTTAATTAACATTAATTAAACATAAACCAGAAATGTCACAATCGCATAATGTTAGACATAAGAATTAAGAAATAAGTATTCAAAACTAAAAGTATGAAAGTGTGTGTTTTGTTAGGTCTTATGGTTTTGTACATGTACATTGTACTGTCTCTTGCACATAAACTCAGGCATGGCCTTTCTTGATTTCACAGCTTGTGGGTGGCATGGGAACTTTGTAAAAGTCCAGTCAATTGGTATTGGTTCTTCCAGCATACTTTTCAAATCTTCTGTAGTCACATCATTCAGTATTGTTGGTTTAGTTACTTTGCTGGACGACCAGTCAATTAGTTCGAAGTAGTCGTTTGATTCGAAGTTTATTTTTGGAATATCAAACTTTCCAAGGAATATTGCTCTCGCCATTAGTTCAGATATGCTGTCCTCTCCAGGCCTTGCTCAGCGCTTCTCCAGGTCCCTTAAACATGTCCCGGTGGGTGACAACAGCCAACAGGATATTAAGACTACCACTACACTATATCCACTACAGAACCATCAGACAACTTACGTACCATAGTAGAGTTCATAATCAGGGTGTATGTGCCATCTTCGTTCCGCGTCAAAATCCATCATTCAATTAAGCATGGAGCACGGCATATTTACCATTTCATTCAGTCATCCAGATAATTGGATCAAGTTAACCTCAACGTCATCGACCCCGTGATTTCTCGGAATGCTTAATTCGCATCCCCAGAAAACATACTGCTCGCAATGCTGACTGATGAGAGAACACATATCAGAGCCCTTGGCATTCGAGGAGTCATAAAAGCAAGAGAATCATGTGAGACGGTTGGACAAGTTGGGATTAGAAAGTTTGATATTCCAAAAATAAACTTCGAAGTAAACGACTACTTCTAACTAATTGACTGGTCGTCCAGTAAAGTAACTCCACAACCAATACTGAATGATGTGACTACAGAAGATTTGAAAAGTATGCTGGAAGAACCAATACCAATTGACTAGACTTTTACAAAGTTCCCATGCCACACACTGTGGAAAGAACAGTAAAATTGGTTACGGAGGCCTCAAATAAAGTTTGTGGTCATAACAAACGGGACGGATTTATTCGCTCCACTCTGAAATCAAGAAAGGCCATGCCTGAGTTTTATGTGCAAGAACAGTACAATGACATGTACAAATCACTAAACCTAACAAAACACACACTTTCATACTTTTAATTTTGAATACTTATTTCTTAATTTTCTTATGTCTAACATATGCGAGTAGACAATTTCTGGTTTATGTTTAATTTAATTAATTAATATGAAAAAAGTATTTGTCCATCTTTGAGTAATTCAGGCTCCTTGCCAGAACACAGAAAATATTGTACATAGGGCGTCAAATTTTGCACAGTAATTAACCAATACCTATGTGAAACTTTTAACACTACGCAAGTGCTGTGACATTTGACTGTTTTTTTTTAAATAAAAAATTGGCGATTTGACAATTTTTTTGAAATTTCACGTCCCTTGCCAGAACAGAAGACATTGTACGTAGGGCGTCAAATTTTGCACAGTAATTAACCATACCTATGTGAAACTTTTACACACTACCGCAAAGTGCTGTGACATTTGACTGGTTTTTTTTTAAATTAAAAAATTGACGATTTGACAATTTTTTTGAAATTTCACGTCCCTTGCCAGAACAGAAGACATTATCCTAGGGTGATGAAGTTACTTATGTATACAGGCAATTTTTCCGCTCTAAAGGCATCATAAAAAATTAGCTTTTTTCGATACACCCTAATATTTACCTTGAATAGAGGTAAGTTGTTTATCGTTTTATAACAGATATATTGCAGAAAAACAACTTTTACGGAAAAGAAACGAAGGGAAAAACAAACTTCACAGTTCCTTGCGAATTATTAACAAAAACTCGTATTATTAAATGTTACGTTATAAAACTATATGAATTGGCTATTTTGTAATTAAGATTTTAATGGTTCCTTTATTTAGAATAGTTTCATGCGGATTTTCCTTTACCGTCACAAGTGAAACTATCTCTTTGATTGATAACATTTCTTTGATAATTAATTTTTTTTATTGTTTGTCATTAAAGCTTTCAATTCCAACTTTTAAAGCTAAGTTTTTTTATGACTTTGAATATTAAGACTGCCAATTAACGTTATAAGGGATACTGACGTATAAACTCGTCACCTGACTATCAGGTTTTCCAGCAACACGCATAGATTTTTAAATGGATAAATTTTATAAATGTACTAACTTTTAAAATGTAAAGTATGGAGCAGTCCTTTATAATCATCTGCTTCAGGAAGAAAATTTAAAACAATCTAATAAAATTTACTTTTTAGTTTTTTTTTCTTGACAAAATTTTAAATTCATGCAGTGAAAACAAGATTACACTTAAACCGAATTGCGTATCAATGAGGGGATTAATTACACAACATAAGGAAATTTTTTTGCTACAACTACTGTAATTTATAAAATAAGGTCGTAACCGAAACTGATTAAAGTTAACCTTTAAAAGTACAATCAACTCTTTTTGTTACAGCCTTTTACCGATCATTCATCTCAAAGTATCGACAGATGTAATGCTTCTTATGAATCACTTAATAATGGTAAAAGCATCTTTGATCAATTGCCTAATGATGAAAGATTTGTTTCAGCGCATCTTTCATAATCATTACATGCGTTCCATGGGCTATGTCGTAAGCCCACAAGTTCTCATAACTGTTCGAAAGCTAGACGGTCCTTAAAAGGTTAATTTAACCCTTGCTGTCTAAGCTTATGAATAACTTTTTGCAATAAATAGCTATATAAGGTTGACAAGTATGTAACTGACGATTTATGTTTTGGAGAGAATTTGACTTAAAAATAAAATCTTTAGCTCAACTGAGAAGAAGACTCTTTAGCTCAGAAAGCTGAAACGGTGGGGTAAAATATTTCGTTTTAAACGCTACGACCGTCTAGCCATTGTACAATTGCATATTTAAGACAAAAATCAAGTGAACATTTATCTTAAGTAATTCTTCAGTAGTGCCGTAGAGGTTAATTTTAAACAGTTTCGGTTGCAACTGATAATTCCATAAATTAAAAAAAATGTACACGTTACATATATGCGTTGATTGCAATAATTTTAAAAAAAAGTTGTTGTAAAATAGTTTTAAAAGTTTGAGCTGAAAGTTAAAACAAACGAATTCATAAATAATTATAATTGAACTAAAGTTAAATAGTATCTAATTTTTTAGAATTTTTCGAAATGTAGGAATCTGCATGAACAATCAGTAAACTAAAACAATTACATTAGATATATCATATTAAATTAATTTATATATAATTGAATATAAGTTAAATTAGTATTATATATTTTATTAGAATATATTTTATCATAAATAGAAAATCTGCATGAATATAATCATAATTAAATAATCATAAAATATTAAACAATCTATAGACCATTACAATATTATAATCGAATAAAGTGTAAAAATATTAAAAAAAAAAAAAGCAAAGCGGTCTTTTGGACTTGGTCTAGTTTGATCTAGACCAAGTGGAATAAGAAACAACAACAAAAAGCAAATAAAATATCTTTTGTAGAAAAAATGCTTTTGACTCTTTTGTAGAGTTTCCAATTAATAAAAAAACGTGTTCCTTCAAGTTTTGTTAGTCATTTGTAATTTCATGTTATTCGAATAACTTGCATTTGTTTACTTGCAACATGAAATGTTTTAAGCTTTGTTATGTTTAAACTAATTCTAGCTTATGTCTTCTTATAATTAGTCACTAATGATTAGTTCAAAAAACAAAAATGCTACTTAAATTTTTGCCAGGCTAACAGAAAGGAAAATAAAGATGGTCGAACATAAACACATTACCACCTCATTATAACATCAGACATGGTTACCGCTGTTGATGATTGAATAATTTTGGACACACAGCATTCCGAAAAGTTTAGAACATTTTACCGGCCAAAGGTATGAGATAAGTTAACCCTTGAACTTCCAATTATACTGGCTTGAACTGATAAAGCGGTATATTTGAAAGGGTTAAGACATCATTAGCCACAAAATTGCAAGTTCATGTCCGATAGTGGGTGTAGTATCGCGTGAAATGGCTGAATATAGAGACATATTAGAATATTTTAACAAAACATTTATATATTTTAAATATGTAAATTTATCGGCAAGGTGATGAGACGACTAGACATTTTAATGGATAGACGTAGTGTTAATACCTCATGTCAAGGAACCTAAACGGTTTTTCATCCATAATCTCGCTAGATAATATCAATTTTAATTGATATGTCTGGAAAAATGCGCTATTATTGCTTGATAATTTCTGCTTGCTACAGTCTTGTCGTCTACCCTCCTCATCAACGACAGGGCCTGATCTAGGATAGCACGGACTATAGGCATACAAAATTATGGAACCCTTTAAGGAAACTTTTGTCCATGATTGCTCGTATAATGGTCAATGTTTGAATCAAATCAAGAGCTAGATCTTAAAAAATAGAAATCATCAATTTAACTCATTTTTGTTAAACTTGTGTATTTTAACACTTTATTTTCTATTTTTAAAAGTAATGAGTAGCCACAAAATTACGCAATTTACTGAAGTTTAAGGAAGCTACACAATTTAATAGTGCATAAAAATCACTAAAATTTGGTTCCTCTAACTTTTTGGGGCCTAGGCCCGGTACTAACATGCCTTATGGAATACTAGGTCCTGACCTCTCTCCATGCGACAGCCAAATAAGTTGATGAAAAAAAGCATCTCTATTAAGTTGCATTAAACTTATTTTTACATTTCTATTTCAATTTCTAAGAGGTTTATCGTACACTATTTTCTTTTAAAAATATTTAATGGTAAACATTTTACAATTTTCGTTTATTTGTAAGAATTTTTATTATAAGATTTGCTAAAACTAATAGGCCGCTCTTTCCTAAAAAAAGCTGGGTTAAGACATAGTTAAAATGAGTATTGTTACAAAGTCTATGTCGAAAATTCAAAATTTTAAATTTATATAATTTCTTTGAATGGTATGTGTTAAATTATGTTTGCTAAAGTAGGATAAGGTTTATGTCAACTAAATTTCGTAGTGATATTAATGTAAATTGAGCTTGTTCCTTTTGCTTCTTTACTCGTGATGAAATAAACTACATGACATTTTCATTTTCTTAACTAATTATAAGGAATTAATGAACTCTTATAGAAGAAAGACTCTTTATATGAAAGATCAAGTTGCAAAACTCACATTCTTCCGAAGAATAACGATATAGGGCCCAGATCCTACATTGGCGCCTTCTGATATGCTATATTTAATTAGACGACATCGCGAATGAAGAGGCCGGACCCTATACCTTAGTTATGCTCTGGAGAATTTGAGCTTTGCAACTACACCCCTCATATAAAAAAGCTTCTTATAAAAGAGACCTTACATTTTGAAATAAAAATTGATTTTAAGTCTATTAGAGTTTTATTGTACTTTTGGGTTAAACCATTAAACTTTTTTTTTGTTTCCAATCAATACAAGAAGATAAGACCCTTAAAAAATCTTTTTTATGATATCGATTCGTTGTTAAGTGTCGCCATCTGTACGTTTTGACCGCATAAAAAATTATACACTTAGATATTAATTAAAAATTCAAAAAAACCTAATTGCTATTTGTAATTTAAAATTTGAATAGCATAATCCAATAAAACGATAATAAGGGAAAATATTTTAGTTGCGTTAAAAAGGTACTATTATGAACTTTGTAACACATTTTGGTGTTATTAAACTTCGTAATAGTACTTTTTGTAGTCCGAATTCAAAATTTTTGATAGAGATAAACATGAAAATAATGGGATAAACTAATAAATAGTTTTTTTTTAAACGGATGTGTTTGAAAAGTTATAAATAAATGCCAACGAAATATGGTTAATATGACTTAAGAGAAAATAGAGTTCTTAATGAATATGAAAATTGTATAAGTAAAATGGAGACATCAAAACATAAACATAACTATGAAGAAATAAATTAATTAAAATTGAATCTCGAACTAATTTTTAAAAAAAAAATTGTTTACTGTGATTTAAAAAATGAAAAATTATATTTTTGTCCCATTTTAATTATATGTTTGTATTGACACCATTAAACATGAAACTTCACGTCCATTTGGGCATTTTCGATATGTATTTAAATGTTTACTTAGTTTATAGATGATTTAATATATTTTTACAAACTTCATAAATATATCAGACAGCTATGGTTCAGTAAAAAAAAAATTTTGATCTATATGTTAAGACATTCTGAATTCTCTTTTTCAAGGCACTAATATTGTGGTGTGATATTTTACTGTGATCGAAATAAATCTGTATTACAATGTTATTTAAGTGATTTATAAAAAATAAATAATAATTTAAGATACTATTATTTTAACTTTATTAAAACAAAACTTTTATGTCTCTCAAATTTTATCATTCAACCCAACAACAAGGAATTTTAAACTTCTGAACCTAACAATAAAAAAATTAATACAATCCAACACCTAACTTGAAATTTTTTCAAACAGCTCACAATATTTGCATTGAAAGACCATATTGAATGTTTACCAAAGTCCCAGTCTCTCACCCGCGTGAAAGAATTTCGAGAATTTAGGGAACTTTCTGTGCTTTCCACACGACAAAAGACCATGAAAAGAACTGTATGAAAGGACCATGCAAGTATAAAAAAAACAGCGTAAAGTCCAATACAAAGGTTCTTGTGTTGTGATATGACGGCAAGGTTACCCCAGTTTAATTTTAAGGGTTCTATGTGTATTTTTGAAAATTGGTTAAAAAATAAGTTATTATTGACACTGTTCAACTTTCATGCTAGGATTTACCAAAAAAATGGTTTCAAGTAATTACAACGACTGTGCGGTGAAATGTTTTACCAAATTTTTAGAATTCGGTCGAACCATTTCCAAAACTTGAAAAATGGTTCAACCGAATTCTAAAAATATAGTAAAACAATTCTAAACACACCAGTTGCAGCTATTAGGAACCAGTTTTTTTGGTGAAACCAAGTACGAAATATTTAACTGATCAGTAACTATCACTGGTCTTCTTCGGAATTTAAAGTAGTTTTTAAGTAAGTTTAATTTGTCACAAGTTTGATTTATAATTTTTTTTGATATAAGAAGTCGCTGTGAAAGTGTTTCGTTGCTAAATTTATAAACATAGCACTTAGTTAAATTTTTTTTAAAAAGATCATCAAACAAATCAAAGATAATTCTTCCAGCAAACACATAATAAATAGTCTGTTGACTTTATGCAACAAGTGTGAAAAGTAATACTTTTTAAAACGAGTGAAATATTTCCACGTGATTTGAAAAGTTTACTTTTCCCACTTTGGCATCTTATGAAAAAGAGAAAAAAATACTTTTTTCACTAAAAAAGCAGTGAAAATAGTTATTTATGCAACTAGTGTGAAAAGTAAGGCTTTTTTAAACGAGTTGAATAAATTATTTAACGAGTTTAAAAAAGGCTATTTTCAACGTGTTGTCATATAAACTATTTTTTATAATAACGTGCAAAATAGTTATTTATGCAACTAGTGTGAAAAGTAACACTTTTTAAAACTAGTGGATATTATTTCACGAGCGAGGTACAACCATTCAACCAATAGGAATTAATACGATCGGCAAAATTCCAAAAGAAATATCATCTTTTCTTAATTTAGAAAATCCTCACTGCTACACCGGCCACTGTTTTCGAAGATCATCTGCAACCCTTTTAATTGATAATGAAGAAGATATAACAAAAACAAGTTTAAAAAGACACGGAGTGTGGAAATCGACATCCGTCGTCGAGAGATACATAAAAGATTCCATAGCAAGTTAAATTGCAGTGGCTAATAAACTTTCTAGATCAGAAATTGGCATTGGAAATAAGACGCCAAATAAAGAGTCACGTTCAAATAAAGAATTTTCCACCAATCACAAAGCCGCCGAATAAAATATCATGCTCAAATAAAGAATTTTACACCAATCAGATGATCTTATTTACTTTGTCGCACTAGTGCGTAAAAGTAACTTTGAAACAAGATTTCGTTAAAAGCATCACTTTTGCCACGATTATTGATTTGAAAAAGTTAGTTTTTTGCACGATACTATAAAATAGTTATTTATGCAACAAGTGTGAAAAGTAACACTTTTTAAAACTACTGAAATAATAACGCGTGTTTTAAAAAGTTTACTTTTCACACGTGTTTCATACACTATTTTTTATAATTACGTGAAAAAATCAAATATCATTGGTTCAAAAATAATTCACGTGCGAATTTTTTTACGTAAAGAAGATCGGCCTCGATAAATCTCTGGAACTACAAAAGGCAAACTTATTTTTTTAGTTTAAAGTCAAACATTTGAACATGGATACTGATTCAAAAATAAAATAATAATAACATTCATGCGCATAATATCTATAATAATAAAAATGAAGTTTTGTGTGTGTGTGTTTGTGGGTATGTCTCTTATAGATTCATAAACTAGACATTTGTTTGACTCGTAACTTGGCACAAATGTGTAGTTCCTACTTAAGTTACGGATTTTGAACTTTCAGAGCTCAAAATGTTCTATTTAAAAAAAAAAATCGATTATTCTGAAAAAAATACACCACTTTCGCTCAAATCTGATCTTTTTTTACTTTCCTGATGCCATCTGCTGAAAAAATTAAATTAAACTTTTAACGAAAATATTTAAAATTGAAAATGTTTATTTTATTCTGTTGCCATTACCTTCAGAAACTAAATTCATTATTTGAAAAATAATTGACATGTTTCAAGTGACGTAATTCCGACCAGTCTCCATTCTAGGATTTTATTGTGGGTTTAGGTGATGGATTTCTTCATTGATGGTTCTGTTGATTGCAAAAATGTGCATATTTAAGCTACTTCCGTGAATTATAACTATGATGGTTGTTCAAGGCCATAGTACTAGAGCTACATTTTAGGGTTTTGTTTTCATTTTTTCGCCAAATACTTTACCAAACTCGCCAAATTCTTACCTAAACGCGCCAAATAATATATATTTTTTAAATTTATAAGCTGGTTTGTTTTTCGAAGGCCATTGTGGTAGAGCTGTATAACAAAAAAGTGTTTGTAGCTTTATCTCTTTTCTCGCCCAATTCTTTCCAAAAACGCGCCAAATGAGCTAAAAGGTTTTATATGTTTATGAGGAAAATTACGGTGACTTTTATGAGGGCATTTAAAGCGTATTTTTTATTTTGGATTTTTAAAGTAATATATAAGTAACAGTATTTTATACTTTATAACGAGTGGGAATAATAACATAAATTTATTATCCTATAATGGATTATATTGTACATATACTTGGATGAATTAAAACTTTTTTTTTTAGTCCGTGCGAAGTACGGGTATTTATTTGCTAGTTTATAAATAAAGCAGATCAATAAATTTCTGGATTTTATGAATATTATGAAATAGAAATTTTACTTGAAATGTTGACATCTTATGAAAAGAGTGAAAAAAGTAATTTTTTTCACTGCTTTTGGGTGAAAAAAAGTAATTTTTTTATCACTGTTTCTAAAAAGTATAACTTTTCGCGCGCGTCTGATATTAAAATTATAGCGTAAAAATCGGATTTTTTTCACGCAATTATAAAATAGTTATTTATGCAACTAGTGTGAAAAGTAAGGCTTTTTAAACGAGTTGAATAAATTATTTCACGAGCGAGGTACGAGCGATGGAAATAAATTCACGAGTTTAATAAAGACTATTTTCAACGTGTTGTCATACACTATTTTTTATAAAAACGTGCAAAAAAAGTATTTATTAAATTTGCATTTATTGATTGGCTTATTGATTATTTTATTATAAGGTTCAAATTATTTGAAGGTGATTATTTATATTAATGATTATTTTAAAATCACGTGCAAAAAGTATTTCTTAGATTGGCATTGGAAATAAGACGCCAAATAAAGAATCACGTTCAAATAAAGAATTTTACATAAATCACAAAGCCGCCGAATAAAATATCACGCTTAAATAAAGAATTTTAAACCTTTCAGATGCTCTTATTTACTTTGTCGCACTAGTGCGTAAAAGTAACTTTGAAACACGATTTCGTTAAAAGCATCACTTTTGCCACGATTATATTGAAAAAGTTTAGTTTTTTTTGCACGATATTATAAAAAACAATACTTTTTTTTCACTGCTTAAACAGTATCACTTTTTACACCCATCTGAAATTAAACCTAGGCAGGGAAAGTCGAATTTTTTCCCCTGTAAATATAAAAACGTATTTTTTATAATTGCGTGAAAAAAATCCAATTTTTACACTATAATTTTAATATCAGACGCGTGCGAAAAGTTATACTTTTTAGAAACAGTGATAAAAAATTACTTTTTTTCACCCAAAAGCAGTGAAAAAAAAGTACTTTTTTTCACTCTTTTTATAAGATGCCAACATTTCAAGTAAAACTTTTATTTTGCAACATTGATGTTAATAGTGACATTGCAACTACTGTTGTATGTTTGGCACGATAGTTGCATTGGAACTACTATTAACTATTGTTATTAATGTTTATGTTTGGCACTCTGGGTGAAAGGGTCTCTTGTATGGAAAACTCGATGCTGCTTTCGTTGCGAATAACGGTAGTTGAATCTTCTGATCAAGAAAGTTTATTAGCCCCTGCCATTTTACTTGCTATGGAATCTTTTATGTATCCTTCGATGACGGACGTCGATTTCCACCCTCCGTGTCTTTTTAAGCTTGTTTTTGTTATATCTTCCCTTCCCATTATCAATTAAAAGGGTTTCAGATGATCTTCGAAAACAGTGGTGGGGTAGCAGTGAGGATTTTCTAAATTAAGAAAATATGCTATTTCTTTTGGAATTTTGCCAATCGTATTAATTCCTATTGGTTGAATGGTGCATTTCCCTTTTCTGTAGCCAGCAAAAAAACTTTTGTGGGCGGTTGCAGGCTTTCGCAGGGAAGCGTATTTTTTGCAATTGCCAACTGTGTTTATGTTTCCTATATTTCCGTGAGTCACAAAAACTTCTTGGCGTATCATTTTAAGTAGCATTTAAGTGTACAATCCATAGATTTCCTTGATCTTCTATATTGTCAACTTCCATTTTACATAAGTTATCTCTTCTACATGCGCCAAATATTCCGAAAATTTGACAACTTTCTGCAAATTCGTATTAGTATTGTTCAAATGTTTGACTTTAAACTAAAAAATAAGTTTGTCTTTTATAGTTCCAGAGATTTATCGATGCCTATCTTCTTTACGTAAAGAAATTAGCACGTGAATTATTTTTGAACCAATGAGATTTGATTTTTTTCACGTAATTATAAAAAATAGTGTATGAAACACGTGCGAAAAGTAAACTTTTTAAAACACGTGTCATTATTTCACTAGTTTTAAAAAGTGTTACTTTTCACACTAGTTGCATAAATAACTATTTTATAACATCGTGCTAAAAAACTAACTTTTTCAAATCAATAATCGTGGCAAAAGTGATGCTTTTAGCAAAATCGTATTTCAAAATTACTTTTACGCACTAGTGCGACAAAGTAAATAAGAGCATCTGATTGGTGTAAAATTCTTTATTTGGCGTCTTATTTCCAATGCCAATCAAAGAAATACTTTTTGCACGTGATTTTAAAATAATCATTAATATAAATAATCATCTTCAAATCATTTGAACGTGATAATAAATAACTAATAAGCCAATCACTAAATGCCAATTTAATAAATACTTTTTTTGCACGTTATTATAAAAAATAGTGTATGACAACACGTTGATAATTTATTCAACTCGTTCAAAAAAGCCTTACTTTTCACACTAATTGCATAAATAACTTTTATTGTATGGTGTTTTTTGATAAAAAATATTTATTTCATTACTACGAAATTTATATTGCACTCAAATATTAAATTGATTCTTTTTCTCTATAAAACATACGAAGAGATTTTAATAGCCGTTAACAACAGACGTCAAAGAAAGATGCTACGCGTGGGAAAACTATTTTTTTTATAGTTCGAAGAAGACAATTTTTCGTTGACACGTGACGAAAGTGTGGTCGGAATCGGAAGGTGTTTTCACAGTGGAAGTGTAAAGAGTATTATAAAATATGATGCCGTTATTGAACAGCTCTTTTTCGTTTATGTTTTTTTTTTTTTGAATTCACTATAGTATCTTATTTAGAGACTTTCTATAAATGATATCATGATAGAGAAAATGTTACGCAAATTTTATGGACAACAATTTTAGAAAAAAGTCTAGCTATTCTAGTCTAGTATTCTAGTATTTAAAAACTTAGTTAAATTTAAGTTCAAAATTTACAACTATTTTTTCATGTTTGGTAGAACATAAGATAGGTTCATTTCGCCAGAATACAAGTTTATTTTGGCAACAATATCCGAAAAGTTTCTCGGAATTACACAAAAAATCTATTTACAGTTCATAAAATAATATCCAATCAGATTTTCTTTAACTTCATTATTTAAGAAAAAAGAAATATTAGAAAATAAAAAAATATTAGAAAATCGTGGTTTCTGAAGAATCAATTAGTCGTACTTTATGTCTAAAACAAAACGTATGAAAAAATAACATCGCATTTTTATCCAATACATCCTTTTTCTGAGAAAAGGCAATGCGATAAGGAGGCAGTGATACACGGTTGTATGAGACAAACATTACGGGATGAGTGTATCACGACGTTGTTGAATCGCCAATATTTGAAATAGAATAGACGTCATGTGGTTTACTGTCATTTCAATGGTGTGATCGCATGCAAATTACTTTAGGCACAGGACATGACTTCTTGGGATTAAACTTTAACTCGAAGTATTATGTAACTCGAAAATAGCTTTTAATTATACAGAAGAATTTGAATTATTCGAATCAATTGGGACCGGCTTCTATACAGCTGAAGAACATTCAGATAATTGTTTTTTTTAAACTAGGCGTGTGAAACACTACACGACTTTCAATTACCGCTCAATAATATGAGTTTAATCCGCTAGAATTCCAATATAGATTTGTAGAAGGAGTTTTCGTTTTTTAACTATACTTTAAAAACCTAAAACGTTCTATGACAGCTACCTTTTTTGCATGTAACAATTTTCTTGAAAACCTTATTATGACCTACGAACTAGGATACTAGGTACTAGGAACTAACTACGTACTAGGAACTCGTTTATCAAATTTGAAGTCTATAGTTCGCTTAGTTCCATCTGTAGAGTGGTTTCAGACAGACAAGCAGAATGACTGTAGAACTACTGTTCAAAAACCACTTTTTCAGAATCAGCACCCATGTAAACGTGTGCAAAACCTAAAATCTCCATTTCGGATTTTCCGACCCCCATCGCAATACTTTCATTATTTATATTTCATACTTGGTAATTAAAAGTAATGAGTGTAATGTGTATATTTTAACTAATTACTCTATGTATGTTGAAAAATTTGAGAATTTAAAAAAAAAAAAAGAAAAATAGCTTTTCGTTAAATGAAAAGGCGACGCCATTGAATGTAAACGTACGTATGGCTGAATGGATGGAGAAAAATGACATCATTAGATTTCGCAGAATATGAATTCGGAATTTTTTTGTTTCGCTGTACCATAGTCAGGTCACTTGAAAAATAGAGGGTAGCATGCAGGATGACAAAGTCTTTATAAACCCCACCTTTCTTACGTTTAAATTAGTGTGCAAGTTAAAACATATGAAATAGTTTGAAGAAGTTTTAAAATTTTTTTTATTTCATTTGAATGGAATATATTCTATACAATAAACTATTCGCATACTACAAACAAAGTTTTTTATTTTAAAACGTCATATTTTTAAATTTTTTGTTTTTTTCTTGATAATAAAGATTTTTATTTAAGAAAAAACATTTGTAATGGAAGCTTAATAAATTTAATTTCATGAGTAAGGTTTTTTTCACGTTCAACTAAATGTAAAAATTGCTCTTTTTGAGAATTTTAAAACTATTATTCTTAGTTTTGGACTGAAAGGTGATAAATTTTACATTAATTTTAATTTGATTCCTCACATTTTTTGTGTGGAATTTTGAGTTTCAGTGAGATTCTTTCGAACAGACGAAGTGATTAGTATGTACCTTCTACATTTTACTTTGTAAACTCAGTGCGTAAGCTAAAATACAAAATGTATAAATATAAATGTTTCTTTCAAAAACTGAAAAATCTAAGTGTGCGTCGGAATTGAGTAAAAATTATTGACTAAGATATGCTCATTGCTAAGTATGTCCGTGTTTTTAAAATGAGTAAGGCTAAACTGGCTACCAACGAAACTTCGAGCGACATCATACACTGTTGCGGACAGTGATAGTAGTTGGGATGTAAATCTCAGCCCTCCAGAGAAGTTTCTACCTCAATACGATAACTATACTCGGCCAAGTACCATTAATGCATTTAACGAATAAGAAATAACTTTGTTTGAAACTGAGTATGTCTGGTATTTCCGAATTGAAAGCATTGAGCCGTCATATTTGAAACAAAATGTATCAATTCAAACTTAAACAGATTTACTCAGATTTAAAAACGCCATTTTTTTTAAACAGTATGTCATAGGTATTTAGCCGTCTAAATATAACGTGCTCGCCACATAAATAATATTAGAAAAATACCATAATAAATATAATGCTTTATCTGTTTGAAAAACGTTTATCGGAACATCTGAATACAATATTTCACGCTCTTTCTGTTACTTGAAACAACTCCTTGATAAGCACAGAAATCGACTAAGCAAAAACATCGAATTCAAATCAATAATTTCACGTGGTCATACCGTGCTATGCGAAGTTTGTATACAACTAAAGTCTACAAACTATTTGAATATCCCTACGAATGCTTTAGTCCTTGAATCCAATTTTAGAACTTTCTGTTAAGACTGGTTTCACGTGTTGTACAACATCTAGACAAAGTTAAGATAAACTATTAAAAAGTTTATATGCTATTGATTTCGTGATATGTGCTATTATCAACAAAAGGCTAACATTATACTTTACCCAACGCTTTAACATACCACAAGGTAACCATGCATACTCCGCGTGAATTTTATTTTAAATCAACAGATGAGGATGCATTCTAAAGGTCTAAATTCCGTATTTGCAAATGTTATTTAGTCATTTCGATTTATTTCTTATGATTTGATTTTCAAAGCTATTAATACTCTTTCTGAATGAATGTTATCGGTCGTCTATAAGAAAAAAAATATCAAAGCGGATGTATTTGCTTGAAGCAAATTCGTTTCTAGGGAATGTAATTTTTTTATTATAGTTTGAGGTAACATTACAAATTTAGTTATAGTTTAAAAAAAAGTAAAAGTTCGCTTGAAAATCTGATAGCTTTTGTTAAACAAAAACTTTCAGTCTGGATTGCTATTTCAGATGAAGCTTCGGTCATTTACATGAAGCCTGCTAGTCAAGTTTTATTAGTATGCTCGTTGGAAAACCAGCCCCAATGGAAAAGGTGCCCCGGTCTCCCATGCTAGAAAATTGCTTAATTTGGCTCTTATTTACTTATTTACAATGCACGTATTTCGTGTAAATTTAAGTTTAAATGATTATATATAATAGGCTCAGTGGCCTAGTGGTAGTGCTTCGGATTGCCACGACACAGGTCCGGGGATCGAGTCCCGGACTGGGCGAGGCTGACTCAGCCTTTCATCTCTTAAGTGGGTCGATAAAATGAGTACCAAGCATGCTTGGGAACTAAACACTGGGGGTTCCGCGTGAGGCTGACCACCTTACCGGGACATATGCCTACCATCCCAGAGCCCTTGGACACGTAAGCTGGAATGGGCACGGGAGGCCTTGGCCCTCTAACGAGCTGTTGCGCCGAGGAGTTTAGTTTAGATAATATATAATTGTCCAACTTCTCGGTCTGTCTTCATATCACCATAAAGGGTTTAAACTACTATTGCAATATTATGATACACCACAAGGTAACCACGCTAGTTTCACGTGAATTAAAGTGAAAACGTTTAAGATTAAATTCTCGCTTAAAAAAATGCTGGCACTTTGTTTCTAGCATGTTGTGCTGTAAATTTACAGTGATGTTTCTTACAATGCAGCGATTTTTGGATTGTCCTTATATTTTTAGTCACTGCAGTACAAATATGACAGGAAAAAAAGTAGGGGTTTTTTGCACTTACAACCTTACAATGAAACTGGTTTATATGATCATTTATTTCAGAATGTAGAACTTATTAAGAACTAAAATTTAAGACCTTATAGTTTACATACCAAATAAATATAACAAGTTTATGTTAATTTTACTGCTTGGTCTTTACGAACGTAATCTAATATTAATACCATTTACACAAATATGTTCTTAAGGCTGTACCCCTATATTTTATATTCATGTCTTGGTCTTTAAGGACAAGATTTGAGATTCTCTGGAAAATATTCGAAGGAGACATTTAGCCAGGTTATCATCAATACATAAAGTTAATAACATATGGAGCATGATACTTACTCATATACATAAGTACACTGAATCAAACTCAATCTCGATTGGCTTTAATGTTAATATGCCATGATTTCAATCTAGGATATAAAATTTAATAATATCCACAGGAAAGCTTTAAAAGTCAAGGACTTTTAAAATTATTTTCTAATTTCAATTCAGAAGACTCAGTGGGCATGTTTTACGTATTGAATGGCAAGTTACACATGAATGAAAATAAGGTCTCGATTGGTTAATCAATGCAGTGTTCGAAGTTTCAGGTAAACTTTGTGACTCGGGTAAGCAAAAAGCTAATTTTCTAGGGGTAAAATTTCTTACCTATCATCGTTAATGGGTTAAGTGGTTATCCTTTAACATAACTTTGAATATTAATTTTAAATAAATTATAATTTTTCAAAATTCTTTGATTATTCCGTTAAACTGATGGTATGGATTATGATACTCTTTGTAAATCCAATTAAAACAAATGCCAATAGCATTTGTATTAATTGGATCAGTTAAACAAACTTAATTGGAGGACAAACAGGGTTGCGCGACATAGCTAATATTTCTCATTGTGGCTAATTTCGGATCCACGTGTCGAATAAATATTTATTAGCCAAAACTGTTTTGGCTAGTAATTTTGCTAATTTAGAAAAGTCCTCAAACTGCTGTTTTTCGTTTAAACTTTAAAAATAATGTTAAACTTATAGTTCGCTTATATGCCTTTGAATGTGTGCTACTTTTGTGAATTTTTAAAGGCAAAATTCAAGTTTATTTGTAACTGTAAAGAAGTACTGCCGCACAGGAAGTGACTTAAAAAAGTTATATTGTCTTATTTGGCCGTTTTTAGCACCAACGTGGATATTTTTTGGGAATTCTACCTAAAAACTCTGTGCACAATTAAGAAAGTACGTTTTTTTGAATGGAATAGTCAAATTTAACGGAATAGTCTATTAATCCAATGATTTGAAGGGAGTTGTGACGGTTTCTTTGAGCTTAACGTCAACTTGGAAGCGCTACAATCCAAGCCACTATGCTTATCAATAATTCACTTATAGTAAACCTTCGAGTTTCCCTAAACACTTGGTCAACTCGCTGAACAATACTGATGTTCATGAAGAAGGGGACCAAGGAAGCAAGTCTGTCGCTACAGACGGTATTGTTCAACGAGTTTACCAAGTGTTTAGGGAAACTCAAAGTTTTACCATAAGTGAATTATGGACTAGTAGTGGCTTGGAGGACAGAAAAAAAATTGACGTAAAAGCTTCCAAATTTACTTTTTTAAACGAAACCGTCACAACTCCCTCCCAATCATTGGCGGCTACATTTTATGAAGAGGGTATTTCAAAGCTTGTTTACAGGTATAACAAATGCCTTAATCGCCAAGATGATTATATGGAGACATAAGCAGTATTGTACTTTACTTTTGGTATTTACTTTGGTAATCTTTTTTATATCTTGATCCGTCTTTTTGCTACAGCCCATCAGAGGTTGAAAAAAAACAGCCCTCGTACATGAAAAAAATCTCCATTGATGTAATTCTATGGAATCGGTGGCACTGGTCAACATAATTGTAACAGTGAACTTTAATAAATTCTCCATCAAACTTCCATAGTCCAAAATTACGAAATTTTTAAGTCTTAAAAGAACATATACGACTAAATGGTGTGAAATTTGGATAATTTAGGACAAAAATGAAGTGGCAAATGTGTTATCGATTTTTGGTAGACTTTGAGACAACGAAACCGGGTCAATGGTTCTAAAAAGAGTGTCTCAATTGGCATACTTTATTTGTTGTGCCGTGTTACTAGTCAATTAGAATAGAAAACCTCTTTGTTACAAATCGCAGGGCTATATATTGTAAACATGAACAAATTTTTTTTTCGGTGCTCTACTTTTAAAGTATATCGAGAAGTTTGGTTGTTAATATAAACTGAGGTGGAAGTAAAATAGCTTAAAAACGATTTTTTTAAACCTCGTTTTTACGCATACTCGATTTTCGTAATGTTTAAAATCTAAATTTTATTAAGTTGCAACAAATCACTTTTATTTAAGAATAAATCTAGAATATGTCCGTAATTTTAAAGTTATATTTCTATTCTAATGTAAATTATGTATTTTGTCACGAATAAAAGCAGTTAAAGCCTAAATACTATAATATCAGATTTATCTATTGGTAAAATGTCCGAAACATCATTGAAATCCAATTACATTGACTAGAATTTTCAAGATGTTTCTTCCAAACTGTCAATATGTGTAAAGTATGTTTTATCGGAATGTTTCTTTTCCGGTTTTCTTTTCATTCTTACAAGCTACGTGACAAACTGTGAGCAATCTTTAAGATAAGAACTTATCAACCGTTTTTGTTTTATAGTTCATGGCTTTGAAACTGATAAAATTATACAAAAAATAGAAACCTTTTGTCTTTTGTAACGATAAAGTAATCTGGAGTTTTTGTTGGTTTTGTCAAGTATACCGCCCGCTCATTCTTTTACGTGTGTCCTGATAGTAGAAAGATTGTTCGAGTAGATAGTGAATGGGTTTTCACGCATTTATCGTAGTCCAACCACATTTTAAAATAAAGTAAGGTAAAATCATAGTAAAAGTTACATTATTTTGTCGATTATTTTAGCTAACATATAACTCACATACATGTTCCCCAAGGTAGATAAAAGATTTCTATGTAAGCTAAATTGTGATTTAGAGCCAGCAGGTTTAGAACTATGCTGATTACGAGTGGCTCTTGTATTTCCTTGAAATTGTGCTGAATTTTGTACATTCACGAATCGTACATAAATAAAATGAATTAATGTCCATTCAAATTCATATAACATAACGAAATAAAGTAGGCTTTACTTACAAAAGCAGGTCAAGGTTGTTATGTTTATATAGGTTCAACTTATGAACAGTGTGCAACAAAGAGAAGAAGAGAACCTGTATGGACATTTTAATGTATTCCATTATCAAATCACATGCCGTTTGAATGAAGTGGAATTGGCTTTTTTAGGTGATGTAAGTTCTTCCAGCCTCCATCATGCCAGACTCGAAAAAGAATTTATGCTCCTCAAAAGATCTTAAACATACTCATTGTTGGTTAACCCCTTCACTAATAGAGCGTACACATCTTCTTTCCCTCGATCATCAACGACCAGGACGTACACTGCGTGCGTATGTCGTCCATAATACAGTAAACAAGTTTGCTAGCATAATATTTGGCTCTTACTCGAGAAATTAAGCATATAAGTTAAGAAGTTAAGGTAGTTCTAGTTGTTACACTGTAAAAAATGGTGGAAACTTTACTCTCTAAACACAGTGTTTACAGAGTAATGTTCTACCGATTTTTTACAATGAAACATAAGTAAGTGTAAGTTAAAACCTTTGTTACCGCCAAAATAGTTCTTCGTTAATCGTAACAACTGAAATGTTTTCCATGTCTACACTTCTCATCTTCCATTCTTCGCTGAACAACCTGCCAAGGCTAGGTTATATACATAATTGTAAAAGCTACTACGTAATAAATATACAATGACGTATTTTTTTCTTCAATGAGAGTAACAACTGGGATATCTTCAGATTTTCAAAAGAAATGGAATAGGTACTTCCAAGAAAAGTAAACCACGTAAGAAAATAAGAATTGGAGTAATGACGTTGTAAAGATTACTCTCTGGTTGACAATCTTTTTCAAAAGTTTTGCAATGCTGTAAAAAATGTTGTGTTGCAATTTCAGATTTCGCCATAATGGTGGCGTTGGAGTACTTTGGTTCTGGATTTAGTGCAATGAGTGTTTTGCTTAAAGTTTTAATTTGTTTAGAAAATAGTTAAGTTTTAATGATTTTTATAGCTAGAATTTAAATGCAAATCTTCTTCGTTCGTTATTTATACTTTTAAAATAATAATTTGGCTAGTTACTCAGAGATTTTTTTTTACAACTGGTAAATTAAGGCAAGAAACAATAAATTTATTTTGAATTTAGGAATGCATCAATTACTTTGAAGAACTTCTCACTGTCACATTATTAGAGAAAATTTCATTTACATATTTTCCAGAAATCCTAAATTACAATTTTTATCGTTATTTTGTAACAGATTATAATTGGATAAATTAGGAATTAGACGATAAGTACATTTATACCCCAAAAACTCATAGATACTATAGTTTAAAGTTAAGCTATTTTTTAATTGCTAATTTTTAATTCTGTAATCATATTAAATGCAATGAATTAAACATTAATATTATATTGAGTAGAACTAGGTAGTGTATTATAGTGTTTCATCTTTAGATTCGAAAGATTGTCTGCTTGCTTATAGTATTGTGTCCTATACTGTTTTTAAATAAATTAGATTTAAAATGTTTTTCAATAATGGAATAAAAGTAAGAATAAAGACAAACTATAATTTTAAAACATAAATCTTATAAGACGCTATCAAGAAAAGTGTGTTTTAAATATATATTATGGCTGAAACATTTCACAATCTATCAAACACATAACAAATGCATAAACTTGTTAAAAGTGAAAGGATGATAAATGGTTTCAGAAAATTTAATCAAAACAATGAATTTAGTTCGTGCTACACTGTATGTAAATGTCATAGCAATTTGAATTGACAACCACTAAAGCAGTGCGTAGTTGATAATTCTTAAAGCGAGTTTCTATAAGATGGAGCAACATTAAAAAATAGACAACATTAGTGTTGATAAATTAATATTGACGTCAAAATAGCCGAATACATTGGCTATTGTTTTTTCTTCATCTGACATCCCATCAAGATGCTCTGAATTGAGCCAGATTGGTTCGAGAAAATTGTAATTGATGTTTTTCACAAAAATATTTTCATATTTGAATTGATGCCATTAACGCATATACGACAATCGGCAAGAAAATTTACAATACGGAAACAAGCTTTCTGGTTTTTCTAAATAAACAAAATATAAGAAAAATGAAGGCTTGAGTACTAGACTCTAAGATACTAGATAGACATATTCTGTTAGGAAGGTGTGCTAATGGTATTCACAAATCGGTCGTTAATGGTTAAAACTTTCTCCGTTAGATAAACCAAATTTATTGTTATTTTTGTTGGAAAACATAACATACGGAATTCTTACAATTCAATTTTCGTTTTAAATTGGCTTTTGAATGATAAACTCCCATTAGTACAATTCAAAATTCGATTAGAGTAGTAGTGAAACAGTGGTATTTTGTAAGGAAAATGTCAATGAAACAGCAATGCAGCAATGAAGTCATTGGACAATATGATTCATTCTTATATGTCATTATAATAAGTCTAAATATGTGGTACTAGGTTACTGTTTTACTTGACCACGACAGTGGCATACCACATTGAAACATTTAGTGTATTCATTCCTTAAAAGTCAGGTGATTTTGACACTACCTTTTAACGGAGTTTTGGCCGTTTTCTATTTTTCATTGCTAAATGTTTTCACTCATACACTCAGAACAAAATGAATTCCACAAGAGCTGCTGTCTGATTTCACATAGTTTTGACTAGTATATTAAAATTCTGCAGTATCTTTAATTATTACTAATAACCATACACCTTGAGTGTCGATAAATTGCACTTTGTTTGGTTGGTACATATATATTCCGCTTTGTGTGCTTTCTCAGAGACCCGCTTATAAACCTTCGTCAAGTAAGACAGACACAGACAGAATTTTTACTGACACAGAGAGAGAGAGAAGGTAAACCCAGAGAAAAGGCGGGAATCGAAGCCACACCCGTTACAGCGCTCAAACTGCTAGCGTAATGGTCTGCTATCCAAACCACTAGGCCAAACGGGCCCCTGCATTTTGTTTATCTTTATTGTCTATTCATAATAGTTTTCATTTTCAGTTCCATTGTAATGAGAATAAGTTGATAGCAGTTACAACGATATTACACCAAAAATGCACTTTCCCCAACTTGATCCCCAGTTGTTGTATGCGACGTGGTATTTCCACATTCTCAAGGTCCCCCATCGGAAAAGAATTCGTTCGCTCTCTTTAAACCCCTTTCTTCGAGCAGAGCAAAGTTGTTATCGAAGATATCTGCCATAGAAGTGATTGACGTTCTAATGACAAGATATCCTCAAGGTTGTTTCAAAATTATCGCTTTTTTTCCACGGTTGGTGGGTGCCGAAACCACGACACGAGAACAAAAATATTAATTTTAGCTTTGGAATTCGACCTAACAGAAAAGTTAAACACATGCAAAACTTTCAATTTCGTGGCCACCAGTTTTTTCAAGACTTTGTTAATAGCACATAATATCTTTCCCTTTTTAAGAAATTTGTTTATAAAATTTTCATGATTTTTAAATAATTGTAAAATTTTCGGTTTGTTTTTTTATGTTTTGCTCTTCTCTCTTTATACTTTTGCATTTTTTGTGATTTTATTTGATGTTTGAACCCCTTTTTTATGCTTGTAACCCGGGTCACTCTGCGGCACACGGAGAGTTTTTCTGTCTTTTAAATAAAAAAAAAACGTATGCAAAGTTTTAACATTTATATTAGTTTCAAAGGTAAATATGAAATATAAGATCATTATTAATTGTTACTTATATCATAATTTAATGATCAAAGTATATGTAAAAATCATAATGAAAACTTAATTTTTTTTTAATAAATAACGTTTTTTGTAAAAAAATTTTAGAGCTTTGATCTCTTATTCTAACAATTTTTAGACACCGTTAAAATTATTTTTTTAAAAATTATCATTATTTGTTGGACTTATTGTTGGAATGCCCAATATATCGGATTTAAGTACTCGAATAGTTCCCAGAGGGAAAACATAAACTTCAATACACATTAATAAACTTTTCAAATAAATTTATAATTATCTCAAGAGATAAATCCGTAAAAAGGTCGTAAATTATTACTATAATGATCATTAAAGTTAATTGGAGAAACATTTGCACACGTATCCCATGAGAAAGTAGAAATCACAGAACAGCCAAATTTGCAAATTTGCCACTGAAGTGGTGAAAATGGAATTTCCTTAGTCCAATAGAATACATAGATTAGCTAAAGCAATGGTAGTGCAATTCTTTTACAAAAATTACCACCATCCTTTTAATGACATCAATTTTCGTACGATTCCAATAACAAACTGTTTACAAATATGTGATCAACTTAAGTTGTTGATGAACTTTGGAACTATTTTAATTAATTTTTTAGTTGTTGTACTTTGGCTTGTGATGTTTGCTTTTAAAAGAACAACGTTATCTAGAAATTTTGTAACCATCTTCATCTCATTCCTCTGAGAAATTCCTAATATTTATAAAGATCATGACGAATTCAGAGGTTTTTATACACATTTATAACTTTTATCGTTTGCTTTGCCAGTTATAAAATCGGCTTAATTGAATTGTTCGATTATTTTAATTGAATTATTCTATTTATTCGAAAAAATAACCAAGTTGATTATGGTGGGAAATTATATTTTAGAATATTTCAAAATGCTTCAGATCGTTGCATTTATAAAGAACATGAGTTAAGTATAGAGTAAATGAAACAAAGTTATCCTTAAATATTTTTATTAGCTTTATGTTGTATTAAGATCAAGAATATTCTTCAAATGTGTTTAAATAGTATATGCCTAACATTTTACGAAAAGTGGTAAAAGTTACTCCTGGAAAAAAATATTCCGTAAAAAGTCCGACTATAAGTAAAACTGTTATTTTCACACGTATTCAGACCTGAATAATTAATTCTGTATATTTTTCTATGTATGATTGTTTAAAGTGTATGATATTTTGCCTATGTGCTGGGAAATTAGATGCCTTTATGTTCTCCTGACACATTTATAACAATCAATATAGATTAAAAGCAACACACAACGTTTATTGACAATTTCTTCTTAGTTTTTAAATTTTTTTTCTTTGAGAAAAACAAAGGGAAATTTTGCAAATTACTTATAAGTGTTTGTATGATAAAAATACTGTAACTGTTTTATCTCAACTTGTGCAGAAAAAATATAGACCATATTGTTCCCACACAAACAAATAAAACTGTTTTTAAGGATAATTTTAAGAAAAATACGGCCGTTATAATTAAGTTTGTAAAATTTTATTTATGCTTTTAAATTACCAAGACGGAAATTACAACCTTATAAACCCTAATTTATGGCTGTAGACTTACTTTAAGGGGAAATGCACGGGATGCTATTGTTTTGTACTAAAAATTTAAATAAAGATACTTGTGAAACACTTATTTAAGTTTTAGACGAATTTCTTCAACCTTTTTAAACAAGATACACGTTCAACTCTTAAAATCTCATCTCTCTAAACAATTAAAGTTCAAAAAGTTTTATATCTATTTCCCTAAATAGAAAACTACAAGTGTGTTAAGTGATCATAGTTTCATTTCTCTCGATAAAGTTACTAAAAATAGATATTTCTTGGAGTAATCTAGCACAAAGTACAGATACTTTATCTGGAGAGCTTCTGTTTACAGTGAGAGAGAGTTGTTGTGAAAGTTTAATTAAAACAACGAGGATTTCTAATTATAAAAATATGAAGAAAAACAGCCAACAAAATATTTGAAATATTCAGAATTTTACTTGACTTCACACTAATTTGAGTAAAATAAATTATGTTTGGCACAAATAATAAACAAATTCTTTATTTTTTAAAATATTATACCACTTTTTCTGAAAAATGCATATTGCATCTGAAGTTTACAGTATGCTATTATTGTTTAGAAATAGAATTGAATTAAAAATGAAGAAAATTGAAAATGTAATGAAAAAATTACAATTCCATATATCATTAATGCAAGAAAATAATCAATATGAAAATACACTTGTACACAATATGGTTTGGCCCCCGGGCATATTAGTTGTGTTTCGAACATGTATTGGAGAATTTCGGTTATCTTTTATACACACTTTTAACCATTGTTCTTATTGTTCAAATTAGCATAATCACTATTATAGAGAATCAAATATAATGACATACCATTTCGAAATTTAGAAAAATACATTATAATATTTAACTGTTACCTTTATTAGGGCATAATCAAAGTTTGGGTTCAAATTTTGATTATACCCTAATTTTTTTAGTGGAATATTAAAAAAAACATTGAACCTTGAAGTAGATTTTTAAAGGTTAAGGAAAGAGGAAAACAATTAATATTGTTGACGCTTTTGAGAAGGCGGCTTAAATATTTCAGAATTTTTCCTCCTCCTAATGATTGGGATCCAATTGCATAATAAGTATTATAGAAAATAATATCAATATGCGGTTTCCTTTACGGAATTGTTTTTATGTATGAATATAGGAAATGTCATGGGACTTATAATAGGAAACATAAATGTTTCAAAAAAAGACCTTCTTTGATTGCTTCTTCTATGTATTGGCTTAAAAAAATAACACTTTAGTATCTTAAATATTTCAGTTAAATTTTTTAAAGAATCATCTTGATAGAGCCTGCTTTATAAATAACAATAAATATTACAAAATAAAATAATTTTCTGTGAAACCTTACTTTCCTACGGTCCTGGAAATAGGCAAAAATACATGATTGTTCTATCTGAATAAACTTACAAATTAATTTAATTTTGAAATAACATATTTGTTTAGAAAGTCAGATTTTTGTTTAATTTTAAAAGGTGATCAGAAAATCATTTCCAAATAAACAAAATTGAATATCAATAAATATTCATTATTCATAAATTTTTCTAATTTATGGTCATTGCTAGATAAAAATTTAGGACTAACGTTCAGAAGGTTAGGTTATTCAGTAGTTCAGTTTTTAGATATAATTCTTCATTTATGTTTATGAAGAAGAAACCTCGTACTGGTTTTAAAATTAACAGACTGTGGAAAAACAGATTTAGGCCATTGGAATCCATGTTAAAAGCATTCCATGTTGGTTAAAAAGTACATTGTTATTGACATGAGTTAGTTAAACATACTAATTTTTTCTTGGATTCCCCATAATAATGGTTCATAGTCTACAACGGCTGTGTGGTGTTGTGTTTTCATACAGCCGTTGCAGCTACTATAGGATCATTATTTAGGTGAATCCAAGCTCCAAATTTTTGATAGTGCATATAAAGCATAGTTAATTGGGTACTCAAGGGCTCTCTGTTCCTGAAACTATCTACAAAGATGACAAGAACTATTTTTGTCTTTAAAAGTCATTATTTGCTGCACTTTTAATCAGCTATAATCAGTAAGCGTTCAAAAAATTGTAATGTCATGCTTGTAGTTACTGTAGTCACGCTGCACAAGTTCTAGAAATTTTTAGTATTTTCCTGATCCTAATAACACAGAAAATAACACCCTATATTTTATAGCATGCCGTTAGTGATAATACGAGATGACGTTAGTTTGTTTAATAAAGTTAAATTAATTAGTTTGTTAAATTAGTTTGTTTGTAAAATAAACCTCATAAATGCTCTTAGTCACAATATTAGAGCACGTTTATTATAGTTGCCGAGTTTGTTTTTTAAGTTTCAAAAACTCCCGTTTATTCAAAAATATTTTATTTATAAGTTACACTAAATTATTTAAACAGATCATTGGCCTTCTTTTGTATCGTAAAAAAAGTTTGACAATTTAATATACTTGTATATTTGAGTTTATTGATATCTATTGATTGAATTGGAAAAAATATGTTTTTATTTCGCATAATGCATTTCTCCATTGTTATAAGCAAAATTTTTTATGGATAAAAAAAAATATTGAAGTAATCTCAAACTGTTTAAATAAAAAGTTATTAAGTAGATCAAAGTTCTTGGATTCAGAACTTAGTTTAAATATTTTTAATTATTTAGACGTAGTAAAAAATATGAAAAAATGTATTACTTTAAAGAAAAGGTAGAAACGCTTTAAAAGTTAAATATTATTTCGAGAAACTTTTAGATCATTTTCATTAACCCCCCGAGGGATAAAATGGCAAAGAATAAACTTATTAATTTAAAAATTTAAACTTAAAAAATGATTGTTATTTCATAAATGGTTTTAAAAGACTTATCCAAGCCCAATATTTTTTATTTAATAAATTTAGGAAGTTTATATTTTTTTAAAACAAACCGTGTCGCTGGAAAAAAACTACTTTCCTTAAATGGTTTTATAAGTCTGTATGCTTCATGTGGTTATTTCAATATTTTTTTATTTGAATGGGAATATTTCTTATGATGTCACGCTCTCCATACTGCGATTTCATTAGTTGTTTTGTTTTCTTTGACAAAGTGTTGAAACAAGCTCATTTGTTTTTTATAACGTCACGCGCTCCGAACTGCGATTTGATTGGTTGTTTTGTTTTCTTTGACAAAGTGTTGAAACAAGCACATTAAATTTACTGACTCAAATTAGTTATTTATGCAATAAGTGTGAAAAATAATACTTTTTAAAACTAGTGGATTTTATTTCACGAGCGAGGAATGATCGAGTGAAATAGTGTTTTAAAAAGTTTACTTTTCACATGCGTTGCATACACTATTCTTATAATTACATGAAAAAAATCAAATATGATTAGTTCAAAAATAATTCACGTGCATAATGGTTTTACGTAAAGCAGATCTATAAATCTCTGGAACTACAAAAGGCAAACTAATTTTTCGTTTAAAGTCACACATTTTAACACGAATTCTTATTCGGATTTTCAAAAACAATTTGAAAGTATTTAGCTTCCAGAAGATATAAAAATACAACAACAGAGGTTCTAACCGGACTAGAGTGCTAAACATAATCATTAATAATAGTGGTTCCAAGGTTACTATTAACTTGAATATTATGAAATAAATGTTTTGCTTGAAATATTGGCATCTTATGAAAAGAGTAAAAAAAAAACTTTTTTTCACCACTTTTGAGTGAAAAAAAGTTTACCTTTTTGCACGCATCTGATATTAAAATTATAGTATAAAAGTTGAATTTTTTTACGCAATTATAAAATAATAATTTACTTATCAATTTATCAATTTCATGTGTAAAAAGAATGGTAAGACGTACCTTAAGGCCTAAAAATGGACTTTAATTTTAGCAGTGATTTATCAATTTCACGTGTAAAAAGTGTGGTAAAGCGTACCTTAAAATCTAAAAATAAATTTTAATTTGAACAGTCATTTATCGATTTCACGTGTAAAAAGAGTGGTAAAACCGTGTCTAAAGACCTTACTAGACAATGCTAGTCTTGTGATAAACCGTGTGGTGTCAAATATTTAACTCCCCCAGATAGAATTGCAACCGTTGGGCTTTGCACTACACCGAATATCGAAATTCACGCACACACGTGAATTTGTAATAAGGACTTGCACGTGAACATTGTATGGACACTAGCGTGGTCGTAGTAATGGATAGTGGAATGTCAACTAAACATTTCTATTGTTGATTCAGTGTTGCTAACGTTTTATTTTTGTTGCTTTGTTTGTTTCTTGTGTTAAGTTTGTCTGAGTACAAAACTTTATAAAATAACCACAAAATAAAGTTTTTTTTTACTAGTATTGGAATTGTTGTGCTCTAGTAAAAGCATTTGAATTCCACCCCAAACTTGGAAGCAGTAATCCTACGGCTAGTTTATTAACTCTTTTTTACTCTTTTCTCAAAAATGAAATATACATGTTCCCAAATTACATATTTGAGAACAATGTATTCAGAGCTATTATGTACCAATCATATTCTCAAACTTGACAACCAATTTTTAGTATAATGCTTTTTATGTAAACAAAATTTTTATTGCAGAATGCCGTTGTACATGTAATAAATCGTCCAAAGTATTAAAATTTTATTATATGTCACATAACTCATAAATTTACATCTGTTATATATGACTGACTGGGGTTGCATACGTTAGAAATAAATTAACTTCTTAAGAAATATTTTTTTTCGTTTCATTTAATTTCGAAACGTTTTGTGTTTCTAATCAATACTAGGTTTTTATTTAACAAATTAGGACGGTTATAACGCTCAGGCGGCTACACTTTCAACTTAAAGATTTTTCACACGTTTTCAATCAATCAGAAACCGACAAAATAATAAATATATACTTAGTTGGGTCTTTTTTTTATTCTAGTTTGTGTAAATGAATGTTTTTTTAAAAAATGCTTAGGCAAAATATATCTAATTAATGAAAAAAATATAAAGTAATCCCTTGGCAATAAAAAACTTATGGCATTAAGTTGTTAACAAACCTACACTGTAATTTTATTATAGTCTGAATACTGCACCCGTGCTCGTAAACGAAACGCCTATACTCGTGCTGTAATTTTCAGACGCAAGTGACTCGATAACAATCCAATTTGAATTTCCTGATTAGTAGAAAAGATGAATACTTATTTCAAGATTAATGCGTCTGAGCATGCGCAAGCTAAAGTTTTAAAAAATTATGTGTTCACACCACCAGCTGCAATCAAATACAGTGCCCTGTTAACATGCAATCAAATACAGTGCCCTGTTAACATGCAATCAAATAAAGTACCCTATTAATATGCGGCAAATGTGCTGAATTTTCACAGAAATTTTACAGTGTAGGTAAATCATTTTACAAAATAAAATTTTATAGCTAAGTTACGACACTGTTAAAACATTACATTTCAAAACAGAATTTATTTCCTGAATTTATCATAATTATATGAAACGAGAAGTTACAGGAAAGAAGATATGTGTGAAGAATAAAAATTTCCGTAACTAAAGAAATTAGCAATGATGTTACAGTTCCTTTTTTGTAGAAATTAAAACTAACTAAGAAAACTTCTTATCACACAATCTTATCGCGTTTACTGTATGATAAAAAAGTTCTACAATATTAAAGGTTTATTAACTATATGATGATTTTCTTTTTTACTATACCTAAAACAAGTTCATAGAAAAATTTAATAATTAAATTTGTACCAAATAAAATTAGTTATCAAATGACCTGCATTTTCGAAGATTGAAAAATATCGAAAACTTGCAATATTTCAATATTAAATGGAATGGATTTTCGTAAATATTCTAGCGTTTTGAATTTAAAAAGAAATCATTGTTTCATTCAGACCAAGTTTTGAAGTTTTTTAGAACCAATTTTTAATCATTCAGAAACCAATCAAATCATACGGATTATCTTATTTTAATATATGAAGCAGTATATTTGACTAACGTAAACAGTTGTTGTTTTTCAACCCAAGATAGTAAGGAAATTTAATTACATGAAAGATGTAATTAAATATTGTGTACAGTTTGTACAGTTTCAGTGTGTGTTAGTTAGTGTACAGTTAGTGTACAGTTTCTAAACCACGTATTTATCAAATAACTGAAATACGCATAGATTATTAGTTATGTATGCTTATCATTGAACTTGAATTAATTAATTAAAAAATTATACAGAAAATCTATTTTACCTTTGTATGCTTCTAACACTGCAAATAGTTAAAGCGACATAATTTACAATTTAGTTGATATATACTCCTAAATAAAATGTGATGTCTTGTCTCTTTCTTTTTAGGTTTTAACTAACAAAAAAGCTCAATGGCATCCCCCCCCTTTGCGCATCCATGATTTTCTCTAAAACATTATTATGACGTCAGAGAATAAATTTGGTACTGGACTTGTGTACCAAATGTGACATCCGTCTCCCTTTTAGTTCGAGCAGTTTCAGAGACGTACATTTTCGCAATTTCAAGACGTGAAAACCAATTGTGATCATAACCTACATTTCGGAATCAGCACCCCAAAACGTGTACCGAAAAAAATAATGAATCGATCTGCAATTTCTGGATTTTCGACCCATCGCAATTCATTACCTTGTATTTCATATTTGATAATGTAAGCAATAAACACGTTTTCCTAAACCAAAAAAATCCGGGTATTTCATCTAGTTTGAAATAAAAATTAAAATGAATTTAGTATTTTAAGCTTTGTATTTTAGTATTTTATTTAATTAAAACACCAAAAATAGAATCAGATTTCATTTAAAATTTTTGATAAAGTTTAGTTTACATCAAAAAAGTAGTTGAGTACTTCTATTATTAAGTAAAGAAAGTTGTCCAGATACGATTTCAAATTCGAGATAACGAGAGGTCATAGTTTTGCTCAATGTCTTATCACAGTTTCTTGGTGAGTTGAGTTTGATTACGAGGAATTAGTGCCACAAATGACGATCGGTGATTTTTTTTATTTCAAAAACCGGAAAAATGAAAGATTTTTTTTATACTATGCAGAAAAGCCCTAACTCATATTCCTGCCATAATGAATACTTTTTAAATAAAACGACTAAAATATTTTTACAGTCAGTTTATTTTCGTTAATTATATTCTTAACGAAAAAAGTGAATGCAACAATGAAAAATTTTCTTTTATAACTCAATTTTGCACAAATACCATTTACTCATATATTTATATAACCTACTTTTTGGTAAAATTTTCAATTTTCTTTTGTCTCAATGACGTTGTTCGAAACGAAATGTGCTATAATGATGACACTGACTTGCAATGGTAAATTCTAGTTCTAGTTTTTTTTTAAAAAATTGGTCACATGTTGTAGGACTCCCTATACATTGTTATCCAAATTTTTCGCGTTATGGATCTTTTCAAAACAACCGATGAACGAATCACTAGATTTGCACTGTATAAAATAAACTGAATTTAGAATTGAAATTAAGAAGTACCTTTTATTTTTACACTTTTAAAACGTTTGCCATTTACGAATCAGCTTCAAGGTATGTTGCCCGATTCCCCTACAATTAAATTGTACATTTTTTTATACCGTTAACTTAACACTGTTTAATTCTGTAAAAAAATTTCAACTTTGGTAAATAATAATAATAATGAAAAAAAAAACATTACCAAACACTGAAAACCTATCTAAGAGATAAATGTAATTGATTAAAAAAACTGCATATGAATTAAAATATTCAGTTTTTGCTTGGAGAATTTTCTTAGTGTTTTGTAAAGGAGATATCGGTTTTCGGAAATTGAGGCATCAAGACCGAAAATCTTCTTAGTTCTCCAAAGATTCTCAAAATAGCGTCTCAGTGGCTGATAGGTATTACGTGTCCGCCTCATAAGCCCAAGTTTGTGGGTTCGACCCCGGCTGAGTAGTCAGATTTTCTGGATGGGAAAATCATGGGCACGCATGTCATATGATTATGTGGCATGTAAAAGATCCCTTGAGTATCCATTTGGCTTGGGTTCTCTAGGCGAAATTTAATCTTGGCATACTTTACCGTAAACAGAGAGCTCAGATTCATTGTAATCTGAGCGTCTAAATTGTTGCCGAGAGTCGCTGGTGCCACAAAAAATGGCTCTCAATTCTGGGGAATATGTCGAGCCTGCAAAGGCTTAGCCACTAATAAATCAGCCCCGTTGAAAAAAAAAGATCCGCAAAATTCTTTCTACATAGCTCTAAGCAACACTTAAAAAATTTCTTATTATCACGTACCCGGCTTAATATCTCGAAATTCTATTTTTAAATTTAGTCAGTATCTGGGGCATCATTGAAGAAAGAAAAGTACCACTTAACATACCGCACTTTCATTTAGATATGAGTAGTAACAGTTATCGGTTTTCGATATTTGACTTTATCAATCCTTTAGAATACGTCACTAGATGGAGTGTGACGTCATTACTATGCTCTTAAAAGTACCGTTATAATTCTTCTATCACTACGTGACTCATATAAAAATAGAATTTCCAATAGCATCACCCCAGGGAAGGTTTTACTAGATTATCTGGCAACACGTTCTCTGCTAGAATCAAAGAGTTGAGAAGAAGAGGGAGATGCTGTCGGGCAAAAACCAATACAAAAACCTGTTTGCCAAGTGAAGCCACCGATATTTGTAGTAAGCCCAAACAAAAGCTCTCAGCTAAGTATTTGGCGCTGTTCTACAGTGGAGTTTGTATAGGCTTACTACATCGACTTGGCAGTTTCTGATTATCGAATAAAAACTATAATTACAACGCATTTTTCGAACCTGTAAAAAACATTACTACTACCTTGTGTAAATTCAGATCTAGTGCTATAGTCTACAACTGCGAAAAAAGGAATGTTTTGATTTTCAATCAACTCTTTTTGGAGAATAAAGTGATGCGTTTTACATTAAACTTATGTTGAGTGAGCGGTCTGTAAGGGCTTATTAGGGTTACTTGATGACTTTCTGACGGCTTCACTTTATTTGGCGCCAAGCATCTCCCTCTCCTCTTTTTCTAAACTCGATGACTAGAATGAAAAAGAAGATAGTTTGTTTACGCTCCGAGTAGAACAATACGGCACGCCGTTTGCACGTGCTCTACTTTTTATTTGTTATAGTCTGGGAAATGAGAGAAAGTTTATATTTATTCATCGGGTTTTTTTTTTAGCCATCGGATGATTTTTGATAAGACGAAATAATCACTCGTGAAATCATCGCATGTTACATACCTGTGATAAGGTACTGGAAATATTACATTGTATTGGATTTGTAGCTAACTAAGCAGATTTGAATATTATTGTATCATAATCTAGAGTTTTGAAGTTTAAAATTTCAGTACAAGTGCACTGACTGGATAACTATAGAATTTTTTGTATCGATAATATTTAAATATTTTAGTTACAAATTAAATAAATTGTATTTGCATACCAAGAATGAAAAGAAAATGTGCTAAGAAACAACCGCTGGACATATAGAGCCCGTTACGTTTAAGAATAAATTTTCCTTTTAATTGTATCATTTGACAAAAGTATTTTATTTAAAAAAAACATTAAAAAAAATCTTACACGCACACACAGCAACGAAATCTTCGAAGAATATAGCAAACTTTAATTAATGTAAACTCATTTATATGGTAAGTTTTATCACTATGAAAAACGACGCCCATATTACAGAAAAAAAGAAACCATTTCTTTAGGTCGTTTAGTTAGAGAAACCATATTAAAGGAGTTTATTTTACATACAAAATAACATTTTCTGTTTATTTTAAACTAGCAAATTTATACCCGTTCTTCGCACGGAATAAAAAAAATATCAAATAGATTCCAAATATGTGTACCATATACCCTGTTATAGGATCATAAACTTATTATTGTTTCTGCTCGTTATAAATTATAAAATCCCGTTTCATTGCCTTAAAATTCCAAAATGAAAAATACGCTATAAAATGCACTCATAAATGTCATCACAATTCCCTCATAAATACATAAAACCTTTTAGCTCATTGGGCGCGTTTTGGGAAATAATTTGGCGAGAAAATAAATATAGCTACCCACACCCATTATATAGCTCTAACACAATGACCTTCGAACAACCGACCGGCTTATAAATTATTTATAAAAGAAATTGCCTATTTGGCGAATTTTAGTTAATAATTTGGTGAGTTTGGCAACGTATTTGGCGAAAAAATAAAGACATAAAACACTAATAGCTCTAATGCGATGGCCTTTATTAACCCTCATAGTTCAGTAATAGCTTAACTATACATCTATTGCTTAAATATGCATACATGCAGTCAACAGAAAAATCCCCCCAATGAAAAAATCATCAAATAAACCCACAATAAAATCCGGGAATGAAGACTGGCGGAATTACGTCTCTTGAAACATGTCAATTATTTTTCAAATAATGAATTTAGTTTCTGAAAGTAATGGCAAAAGAATAAAATAAACATTTTGAATTTTAAATGTTTTCGTTAAAAGTGTTATTTAATTTTTTCAGCCGATGGGCATCAGGAAAGAGAAAAAATGATCGGATTTGAGCGAAAGTGGGGTATTTTTTTCAGAAAATTAGAATTTTCTCTAAAAATGGAACAAATATGAAAAAACTAAGCCTCAGGTGCACACGTTGGTATTAAAGGGGATCTATCTTAAAAATTTCGAATTTCTGAGGGCAGTATAAGTAGGTCTTTTACGATCCGAAGACAAACACACAGACTCTTTCTTTTATTATTATAGATACCAGGCTATATATTCTATGGTGACTAAAAAAATCGATCTTTTTCGATGCCGATGAAATGAATTGGCTTGTTTTAGGTGACGCATTTCCGTCCAGCTTTTATTACTGACTTCCTTCGATCGGTTTCCGATAGATTCCCACTTGATATTCATTCACGAACCTAGGACCGAGTAAGAACTTATAATTTCTCAGCAATTCTGTTGCCACTCTAGACCTGAAAATGCCTATTTAATGCTAAAGTCTATTTTTCTAACTTTTACTGGAAATATATCTTTCGTAATGAACTTAATGTATATAAAGCTTTAGAACCCGCAAAGATCTTTGTGCAATAATTTATCTGTGTAAAAGTTAAAACTATATAAAAAAAATTGAAGTCTTTTTTCAAAACGTTGTTTTCTGTGTAGAGTATCGCAGCTTACCGAGAAACGAGACATTTTTAACGAGTACTTTGCAATAAGCTAAAAATAACTATCTTAGAACTTTTGTTTAAAGTAGCTTATACATACGCTATGTGTTAGATTGAAACCATATAAAATGCTAAAAATGACTCAAATACTTGAGGTAAAGTTAAAGTATCTTTCTTCATAATGACGGTACAAACAAAAATATACTTTCATTTGCAAAATATTTGGTTTAATGCATTGTATATGAAAGGATGAAGATACATTCATTTAAAGTTTATGTAAAAAAAAACCCCTGTTCAAGTGAATAGTTTATTTTTGTCTTAAAAATTCAAGCGAACTAGCGATAGATCGCCAATACCTGCCGCCTCGCTACCAGGGAAAACTTGTCCTGGACTGGTTTTGGGCAGTGAAATACCCTCAGCGAAAAACGCCACCAACGAAGATGGCCTTCGAATTGTTAAATTTTTACTGTAAGTTGTAAAATTTCGTTCGAAACTGTTGCAATACTTTGTATCGCAATCCCTCGCCCCTGTTTCATAATATCTTGCTTGTCTGGAATCCTGCCATCTGGGTGGTGTAAGACACTCTTACCTTAGTCTTACCCGGAAATGTATTTTTGGCAAACACACCAACACGAGCCTTGTTGCTACACTTTCATTGTCTGAGCATCGCTCTTGGGTAATGGGAATTAAAACACGTCCCTAATTATCACTTTTTGTTAGAGATCGCTGAAGGGCATTTGTTGCAGGTCGTTGCATGGTCATTAAATGTATAATTAGTCTCTAAAAGGTTTGAAAGTCTCTAAAAGGTATTAGCAGTCTCTAAAGTTTGAATAATAAAAATAAAATTTCGATTTTCGGCATTGTTATCGGAACTTGATAACACTGAAGAGCATTGTTGCAAGTGGCGCTTTTTAAATGTATAATTAGTCTCTAAAAGAATACAAGTATGAATAATAATATAATTATTAAATTTCGATATTCAAGCATTGTTTTCGGAACTAGATAACACTGAAGAGCATTGTTGCAAAAGACGGTCTTTAAATGTATAATTGGTCTCTAAAAGAATACAAGTATGAATTATAATATAATTATTAAATTTCGATTTTCAAGCATTGTTTTCGGATCTAGATAACACTGAAGAGGATTGTTGCAAGTGTCGGTCTTTAAATGTATAATTGTGGTCTCTAAAAGGATACAAGTTTGAATAATAAGAATTACATTTCGATTATCGGTATTGTTTCCGGGACTTGATAACACTGAAGGTCATTGTTGCAGGAGTCGGTCTTTAAATGCATTGTTAGTCTCTGAAAGGATACTAGTTTAAATAAGAAGTATTGAATCTCGATTTTCGGTATTATTTTCAGGACTGGATAACACTGAAGGGCATTGTTGCAAGTGTCGGTCTTTAAATGCATAATTAGTCTTTAAAAGGATACAAGTTCGAACAAAAGAAATTAAATTTCGATTTTCGGTACTTTTTTTCGTGACTAGATAACACTGAAGGGCAATGGTTCAAGTGGCGTTCTTTAAATGCATAATTAGTCTCTGATAAGATAAAAGTTTGAACTATATGTACTTGATTTTGATTTTTTGGGTATTTTTTCGTGACTTTATGGGTATTTTTAAGTTGAGTAAAGGTGCTCATAGGTATTGGGTGCACTCAATATCACATAAAAAAATTGTGAATATGAAATTTCATAGAATACTTATTATTTAAAGAAAACTATTAGTTGATAATTATTTTTAATGATTCAGTTCAATCTATTAAGCTGTCAAAAAATTAAAAAATTTGAAAAAAAATCGTACGTTTTTTAAATAACTACTATCATACTTGTTAGGATATATTCTTTGTAGAAAAATAATAATTTTTAGCCTTTAGTAAATAATTTTTAGCCTACTATCCTTTTTTTATTTTATAAGAATTAAAAAAACCCGGAAAAGTAGGTATTGTCATACTGAAGTTGTTCGTCTGTTCGTCCGTACTCCCTTAAAAAAACGGTTATATCCGTGGGATATGAATTTTTTTTGTTAGTTAGGTATGACACCAGAGACCTTAAAATAATATTTGATGAAATTAATATTTGATGAAAAAATTATTTATGTCTTATGAATAAGTTCGGAATGCTGTCAAAATAATCTACACTCTTAAAACAAAAGAGTGAAATCCACTCCTATAGGAAAAGTGCATTTTCGGCACCTGAAAGATGTGCAAATTAACTCAGACTGAGTTAAAACCGCTCGTTTTAAGAGTGTAGGACGTAGATTGTTTTCTTTTATTTCTTTAACCCACTCTGCAAAGAGAGTGAAATCCACTCCAATAGGGGAAGTGCATTAAGCAAATTGTATTTGCTTCATGTTTCCTTATCGGGTTTTAACAAATTTTTTTATGTTGATAATATGTTTTTAGAATAAGAAGTTCTCTTCGTTTATGGAGTTGACAACATTTTTTCAAAGTCGACAAATGCATGCTCTAGGGATTTGAACAATTTTATATAACTATTCTCACAGCAATTTTACATAATTATTAATTTAACTGCAAATAATTAAAGGAAAAACAGTATTAACTTAGTTTTCGAAAGAAAATTAATTAAAATTGCCAAATTTGGCTATTAAGAGTTTAAATTACAACTAAATGGGTGTTTTCGACTATTTTTTCTAAGGTGTATAAATTTTATCTGGAAGCTGTTCTATGTGACAGTAACTATTATACATATACTTGTTTTTCTATAAGAACTTCAGTGCGTATTTAATTAACAGGAAAGTAGGCTATATTAGTTATTTTACAACTTCTTATTTTCTCTTTCATTACACGTGTCTAGTAAAATGTCACAAGTTGTCTACAAAACGTGCTCCCTAAGGACGAGTTCAATCTCACACGTGTATGAAGCGTGAAATCCAATTACAAAATAACATTTTTACAGTATTGTATGCATGTTACGTTAGTCTGTAACTTTAAAAAAATTATCCTGTTACGTCAATTTCAATTATATCAAGTCAATAAATTGTCAGCTGCCAACAAGTTTTATCCATTGAAATGAGTTTATATTTGTTGTAAGAAGTTTATAATTGGAATCAAGGAAAATTTCATTTGCTATTTTTATGAGTGTTTTTTATAGATACCGATATAGGAAATTGAATAGAGTAAGTCATTGAATACAGGACTTATCAATCTCTAATTTTAATTTTTATCTCAGATATGACATTGACACGAATATCCAAACATGTGTCAGTTAAACTTGTCAGATACAAAGGCAAATAACGAAATATAATTATTATATGTGTACCTAAAACAAAACAAAAAAATCATATTGACCTTTGATAATAAAGAACGTCATGTACGTAGGTTGTTAACGTCAGAGTAAAATCCTCTTATTATATTGAAAAGTTTTTTCGGAAATATATAATTTAAAATCAAGAAAGAAATTGAAAAATCCAAATTACTAAAATATTTAAAATTATATTAGTAAAAAATTATGTTAAAATGGATTTTTGGATATTTCAATTATCAAGATTGCATTTTTCTTGTTTTTTTTAAAAAAAATTTCATTATTTGTAAGTATAAAAGCAATTAAGATTTATTATTCGGAAATATATAAATAATAAAACATAGTCAGATTTAAAAATAATCATATGAATACCATTAGTCATTTAACTATAGAAATATGAAAACTAGGATCTTTAAAATAATTTAAGGGGATACGGTACCCAAAAATTGGTCAAAATATCGATTTTTCAGTTTTTACTTTTTATTATTTCCTATCTTTCTGAACATTTACTGAAAGTTTCATAACGATATCTTTTGTAGAAAAAAGTTATTAAACATTTTCTGGAGTCATCTCTTGTAGTTTGAACCCGTATTTCGTCTGATTTCAACCTGTTTTGTCTGTTTCACGTTTTTTCAATTCATGTGTTTAATAAATCCCTAAAGCTTTTTTGCTAATTAAGTTCGTTTACCTGTGTTCTTATATAAATAGTACACAAAATTGTGCATGGAAAAAGGTCTACTATGTATAGTGTTTTTTTTTTAAATGTTAAATTCAATAATTTTTTTTTTTGATTTTTTGAGATTTTCAGTATAAATGCATGTTACTTTTTTACTGTATCTCACATTTTAAAATTCATGCACAGTTCTTGAAAACATAGTTCTAAAAACAAACTATAAAGGTTTGGTGGAGTTATTCTTAAAATTGAAAGAGGAGTAGCGTTTTAAAAAAATGTAAAATTTTAACCTTTTTTTTTTTTAAAGGAAAAACTACTTTTAAATATTTGTTTTTATTGCTGGAAAATGTTTAGTTAGAGTAAACTATATATAAAAACATTATAATTTACAAGTCAATGTTATTATTTCTAAAAATAATGTTTTGGGTACCGTATCCCCTTGAACAGTTAATGGAATATTAAAAAAAAAATTGTGCTTTCATCCAGCTGATACTATTTGCGCACTTATATCACATAGTAGTAGCCAAATGTATCTATTTCAGTTTATGATGCAGATATGTGGTTGTACATTTTATTCAAGTGCAGAGAGAATGTGTGTGCATTTCTCACGAGAACTACTGGTGGAATTGATGCAACCATAATAACTAAACAAACAACAAAAAGGAAAACAAAGACCTTTTCACCCCAACAATAAGTATCTCACTAAAAAAACTTGAACTGTGACACCTGAAGCCTCACATCCACCAACATAAAAGAACCAAAATTACCACACCAACTCACCAACCTTAACCAGATCCCACCTTGACCAACGCAGACCATCGGTCGTTCCAAAGTTTTCCCCCCAACCCTGACCCACTCAATTCCAAAAATTACCAACCTTGGGCGCGATTGACCGGCGAAAGGGTTCTATTCCTGGTGAGGCATGTTTGGCCCACTTCCACACTGACCCTCACACCTGAAGTATTAAAAAGGGAAAGCGAATGTTGCAACTGGAAGACATACCTTTCGGGGTGAAAAAACTCGAGATGGTCTTGTTCTACCTCTGAAGAAGTATCTTAAGAATCTGTCTTGTTGGATGGTGTCTTTTGTTTGAGAAACTTAATGGCTGAAGTTAGTATCGATAGGCCTGTATTGAAGATTGGTGTCCATAACATTGCGGGTAAGGTAGGAGATGTTTATTTTAGATAGTGTGTAGAATTTCTTTTTACGCATTCTATTATTTTCTTAAAGTTATTTATCTCGTCATATTACAGGATTTCTACTGATTTAAATCCCTTAAAAATATCTTGATGAAAAGCATAAAACAGGAACTAGGTGATTTCTCTTGTCACTGTAACAGATACTTTTCCGGGTGAAAAACACGAGATATTCGTTAGTGTCGTTGGAGATGAATTATATTTGTACGGATTTTTGGATGCTTCCGGCTTCTTATGCTTTTCAGATATTTATGTCAGAAGGTTTGAAAAGTGTCAGCCGAGGTAAAATTATGCCTGCTATGGCCCAATGGAACTTTGTAAAGACAACATACACTTACGCGGCTTCAAGACATTGTACCAAGAACTTGACAAACACAGAATGACTTATAGGCAGGATTTTTCCCCCCTTCAGCATCAGTTTATAGAATGTATAGATCAGTACATAGAATGGTAGAACAGAAGACAGAACTATAAAAGAGACCCTTTGCTGGAATACGCCTCAACCTACTAACCATTTTGAAGTCGTAAAGTATATATTTTTATATGTTTTATGTGTGAGTTATGAGTCTCCTAGTCTAGTAGTAAGGTGATGGTATTCAAATCGTCATCAACAACAAGGTAACGTATCAAATGTTTTCATTGAAATGTCTATGTTTCCTTAACGTTTTGTTTTACATTTATTGTGATTGATGTTAGTTATGCAATTTAAGTACAATTTTAAGTAATTTACTAGTTTTCAAATTAGCTGAAACATATGAAAAAGGGAAAGTCATGAATTTTCTTAGGCATTAAGTACTATAAACTACCCCTCCCCCCCTTCCCTTATATAGAATGAGTTTTGACGAATACATTATTTTGTACACAACTAAATGGGCATATTTGACAAAGTATTTTAATTGTAAATGATTGTATGAATGTTGAATGTAGAATGGATCAGATTAATTTCCATTTAAATATTTTTATGTAAAGAGAGGGCAATTTAATTTTTTTACTGCTATTGACAAATTCAAATTTTATCAGTCCATATTTTTACTACCAAACTTTTTCAAGCACTTAGCTAATTGTTTTTGCTGTTGATTAAAGGAAATATTCTTTTAAATTCACAAATTATTTCTCTAGAAATTTTGTTATGTTTGTTTACATTTATGGAAAAAACGAGATCTCATAAATTTTACGGCTTATTATTTAAAAAAAGTATATCCCTTATTTAACACAAATTATGATGTTTAATATTGTGAACAAATATGGTATCATTTTAAAATGCACATTTACTTATTAAACGTTTGTTTTTAAATAATATTATTCAGATTCATAGTGACTCTTAAAAGTTTTTTTTTTACGTAGAATCAACAACTTTTAAATATATTTTAAAATTTTATGTTTGCTATCGTTACAGTTATTACTTGAAATAAAAGTAATCATTTTTGTTTGAAAAAAAGTACAAATTCATTATTTAAAATTTTTAATGATGTTATTTTAAGAATTTTGCAACAATTTAACTGGTATTAGGTTTTTATTTGGAATACTTAACATGAAATTTATGTAATTTTCTCTAAATTAATAGGGTTTTCTCACTAAATTTATTTCACTAAAATCCAGTTATGTGATACGCTTTAAAAGAGTAACGTTACGAAATTAAGTCAAGGAATTTATTTAGTGAGTAAAGGGTCATTAAAACCATAGAAAGAACGTAATTTGCACATTTTATTAGTTAATAACAGGAACCGGTTTAATATAAAGCATCTCTATTAATTACCGTAATTAAAATATAAATTGTGACAATTTAAATGTATTTCGAAATAATAATAACATTAAGCTCAAGGTTCTCATCTTTTTGCAGGTTCGAGCAGATGCAGATGAGACAAGAATAATCTCACCACACAGCTTGGGGGAAGAAATTCTTTAATCAGAGAAGTTGAGTTGAGAGAATAATGAACTGAATGGAGTTAAATCGGTTTTCGGTCCAAGGTTTGAGATGAAGAAGAGTGTCTGGGTCAGGGTTAGGAAGTCAAGGTTGAAGGAAGGGTTGGCAGAGAAATTTTTTGTTGGAAATTAGATATTATTTGGTTGCACAATGATTTCGTGTGTAAACCATATTGGATATTTTTAAAACTTAGTTATTCTTTTTATTTCTAAAATTTAATAACAAATGAACTATTTTTGAACAAAAGTGAAAAACAGTTTTTTAATACAATATTTAAAGACTAAATCCTTTTTTTAAACATATATACGAAAATAATGGTAATTTCAATTTGAAAGGACCTTACATTGTTATTTAAAAACTAGGGATGCGTACCACTACGCGACTTTCAACTACCACTCAATAAATCAATACGCACATTTAAATGGGAATGGGCGCGCTGAACCGGGGGTCTCCAAAGCAAAGTGCATCAGTGTTAATCCAATGGCGAAAAAAATATTTTCTCTGCCACATTTCTCCGGCTGTATTGAATATTTTTA
The DNA here is from genome assembly GCA_019343175.1 of Oedothorax gibbosus. NCBI lineage: Eukaryota > Metazoa > Arthropoda > Arachnida > Araneae > Linyphiidae > Oedothorax > Oedothorax gibbosus. The sequence continues at coordinate 1,680,179 of JAFNEN010000106.1, forward strand.
CAATCGGATTTTTTATGAGATAAATGTAGCTGACTTACAGGTCCCGACCTTCCCACTTTTTGAAATGGGTTCGAATATTTTTTTAAATTTTCAATAAATAATTTTACACAAAATATTCGAAGCAATTTCTAAAAGTGGGAAGATAGAGACCTGTAAGTTATCTACATTTATTATTTAAAAAAAAACCGTTTGTAAAAATATTCAATACAGCCGGAGAAATGTGGCAGAGAAAATAGTTTTTTTTTGCCATTGGATTAACACTGAGGCACTTGAGTTTGGAGACCCCCGGTCCAGCGCGCCCATTCCCCCTTAAAGGTAATTATAAACCCTCTAAAGTAATTTCAATACCTTTAAAACCGGAAAAGTTATCCGGCCAGCTACACTTTGTGCATTCGCGATTTTCACGAATACCTTAGGCTATGTCCTCACTACGACATCAAACGCCACAAAGGCAACAAACGCGCCTTTGTGGCGTTTGGCTTGCGCGCCAAGCAATGCAATAGCATGGTGGTTGACTCTGCCAAGTCGCCAAGTTTTGTTGCCTTTGTGGCATTTGTTGCCTTTGTGGCGTAGTCAGGACATAGCCTTAGGATGACGTCTGACATTTACTAGGAACTCATGTACCAAATTTGAAGTCCGTAGCTCTTTTAGTTCGAGCTATAGAGTGATTCCAGAGAGACGGACAGACAGACATACAGACCGACCCATGTTTAAAAAACAGTTTTTTGGAATCAAAAAGAAAGGAAAGATTAGAAAAGAAAGGATCTTACACAAGATCTTTTTTGACTAGTTTAGAAGGGTTGAATGAATTGTTTTGTATGTTCAAATTTTTGAGGATGGTGGTGTTCATGCAAGCAAAGACTTGGGATAAATATACGAAATAATTACTTAAATATGCTTCATATTTAATATTTTAAAGAGTCACAGTATTTATTTTTTTGAAGAATCAAACAGGTATCCGTGAACTTAATGATTTAATCTTAAATTAATACATTTGATTTTAATAAATTAAAAAATCTGAGAATTTGAAGAGGATATAAAATCTGATTTTTTTAAAATTTGGTGTTAAATAAAACTTCAAGTTTGGGTCAAAATTATTCCAATGTGATTGTTTCACGTGGGATCTGACAACAGCTCCATGGTTTTGTTTTCATTTTTCTTGAATTACTTTTGTTTTGGTATTCGAAAGTGAGTTTTCTAAGATTATTTTAGTTGTTATTTTTTTTAAATGCTAACTTCTTGCTGTGCTGTTGGTTGTTCTAATCATTTATTAAAGAAAACTTGCATGGAAAGAAAAATTTATTTTCATCTATTTCCGCATTCTGATAGTGAATTGAAACCGAAACAACCAATGAAATCGTAGTACGGAAAGAAAACGAAACAACCAATGAAATCGTAGTACGGAAAGAAAACGAAACAACCAATGAAATCGCAGTGAGGAGCGTGACTGTGACATCATAAGAAACATTCCCATTGTATATTTAATATTTTCTAAATCGAACAATAAATTAAGTTAAGTATTATATGGATAATGTTTTTGTATAAAACAACTCAAAAGGCAATAATAATGAATAAAATTTCCGTGTCTAATACTATACTAATTCAAATTGGAATCTGTAAAAAAACATCACGTTAATAATGATTTTCGTTTCTTGTTCTTTTATGAATACTCAGCTGCGTCTTGGACTTCAAAATATTATGATACTACTGCGAGACACCTTTGCTAACTACAAATCGAACATTGATTCACCTGAAGAGAGAGAGAGTAAAGAAATCTTTGTGACTGAATAGCTTGGTTAACTACGTATTAGATAACAGATGAAAGGACATTAACGTTAATCCATAAGACTATACAAATGGGAATCGAAAATCCTTCTTGCGCGTTGGAATAGTGTGGAATTTCAAGGTGTCTGATATAGTCAAAAGAATTAATATTGACACAGACACAATGTTATCATTTAATGAAGCATTAACCCTCTGAGGGATACAGACGTAAAAACCCGTCACCTGACGGTCAGGTTTCCTAGAAACATACATAATTTTTTTAAAAATATAAATCTAATAATTTTATTAAATTTTAAAATTTAAGGCATGGGGGTACCATTTATAGCCATCTACTACGGAAATATAATTTTGAAAAAAATTAAGAAATTAAATTTTCAGTTAAAATTTTTAATTTAAATATTATGCTGCGAAAATAAGTTTACACTTCAGCTAATGTGCTTATCCCTCAAAGGGTCACCGAGAGAGACAACTTAGTAACTCCAACAACATCTAACCGTATGATTACTAATTTACTACATGTAAATCTATAGATTTACATGTAGTGAATCATTATTCAGTTTTAAATTATATCTTTTTTAGATTAAAAAATATAATAATTGTGAATAAGTCAAAGCTAACATTAAACTTAATCAACTATTTAATGAAAAAATATCTACGATGGGTAATGAATACTATCAGTAAACTACAATGTAAAAAAAAATGACTATTCAACTGAATCTATTTTAACTTTGTCTTTATACTCATTGTTATAAGGTAATTTGAGGGCTCTTAAGCATTCTAATAAAGAAAATTTCAAAAAATAATTAGTGTAATTGTTCTTTAAAGGAAATTATATCCAAGATCGTAAACTCTCGGATTTATCACTCTAATTTGAACAATTACGTCAATCTAATAAATATAATATGGTCATTTATTACATACTTCATTATTGTGTTTACCAAGCAATGGTTTAAAACTTTATTAATCTATTGCATTAAAAAGGAATATAAATATTTTTTTGAAACAATTGTGTGTGGTAGGTAAAATACAGTGCGATGCAAAAGTTTATACAATGACTCCATTTAGCTGTAAAATTTAGAATTATGATAGCAGAATTTAAAAAAAAACCTAACCATATAAAAAATATTTTGAAATGCTATAATTGAAACATAATTGTTTGATTTGCTATAGCAATAACTTTTTTCATAAAATAAAAATTTGTATGATGCAAAAGTTTAGACACAAATACGAGATTATGCTAATTTAAAGTAGATAATGGCCTAATTTCGCATTTTTATTGAAGAATTGTATTTTTTATATATGATAAATAAAAAAAACCCCACGTTATCCGGTGAACTAAACAGATTTAATAATAATATTGGTTTAATTTTACACCAAACAGACAATATAGCCACTTTAAATCTTTATTCAAATCATATTTGCTTCAAATGACAATTTAACATCTCTAAATACGAACCGAATGCCTACCAGTCCATCACCTTAAAGTTTTGGCACGAATTCGTGGATTTAGAGACATGCATTGACAGATTTTCTTGAGGAAAAGTGCAGTCTTTCCCATATAAAATCACAAAATAGCAACATATTATTCTATTTTGCACTTTAGTCCAATGCAGAGATAGTCACCTCTTCAAAAAACGACAAAAAAAGTCGGTCATTTTTATAAGTAAATTCACTCCTCATCATTACGAAAGTTGCTTCTTTATACTGAAGTTAGAAATTTCTTGAGAAAAACCGGTTTCTTTGAACCGGTTACAATTTAACCGGTGTCTTTAGTGCTATTTAAACACATTCGGTTTAACCGAATATTGAAAAATAAGCTTTTGAAAACACCGGTGTTTCCCCTCAAAAACTCTAGCATCAAGGTGGAACGTTTATAATGGTGTGGAGGGATGGCATTGCGTTGATGAGGCAGACTTTTTTGTCGTTTTTGAAGAGGTGACTATCTCTGCATTGTACTAAAGTGCAAAAAAGAATAATATATCGCTGTGTTGTGATTTTATTTGGGAAAGACTGCACTTTTCATCAAGAAAATATGTCAATGCATGTCTCTAAACCCACGAATTCGTGACAAAACTTTATGGTGATGGACTGGTAGGCATTTGGTTCGTATTTAGAGATGTTAAATTGTACATTTGAAGCAAATATGATTTGAATAAAGATTTAAAGTGGCTATATTGTCTGTTTGGTGTAAAATTGAACCAATATTGTTATTAAATCTGTTCAGTTCACCGGATATCGTTATTTTTTTAATTTATCATATGAAAAAAATACAATTCATCAATAAAATTGCGAAATTTGGCCTTTATCTACTTTAAATTAGCATAATCCCGTATCTGTGTTCAAACTTTTGCACCATACAAATTTTTATTTTAGAAAAAAAAAATACTGCTATAGCAAATCAAACAATTATGTTTCAATTATAGCATTTCAATTTTTTTAAAAAATATGTTAGAGGTTTTTTTGTAATTCTCACAATTCTAAATTTTACAGCTAAATGAAGTCATTGTCTAAACTTTTGCATCGCACTGTAGCACATGAATCTCTTTGTATATCCACATAATTCCATGGTTACGCATTTACATATGCATAATTCTAATGCAGTCCAAAAAATGATTATGCTTTTCCTCATTTGGTAGTAACAGTTAGTTCTACGAAAAGGTAATTTCCCCATAGAACACTTTTAATGAATATCGTGTGTCTCTTTCAACAAAAAACTTGCAGGTGTTCCAAACAATTCTTGGTATTCGTTTTGTCTTGAAAATTTAAGTATTTATGAGTACAACTTTGCAATATATTTATATTTTGTTTATCCAAGCTAACCTAAGTAGAATTTTTGAATACACACAGAATTAGTTTTAGTAACCTTGGAACGACACCAATTGAAAAATCGATTCTTAAAGTCCTATAGGACTATAGTTATTTTAGTTAATGCAATTTGGTTCATCCCCGTAAGATTTAAAAATAAAATTCTTTTTAAACTGATCATCACATTTTTTTTTTGATATTTTTGTTTATAAGTTTAAGAAATCTGAGCAATAAAGACTGAGCGGCATTCCTGGCGAATCTTAAACTGCAACATTGTTTGCAAACTTTCATTGTAATTGAAATCTTTCAGTTACCAAATGCCAAGCTGTTTTGAATTGGAGAGAAATGATAAAATAACTTAAAAACATACAAATAAATTATCTCACACTTTTCAATAGAAAATATCCATTCAATACAATTAACACCGTAGTTTATTTCCTAACCAGGGTTCGAAATTACCCGTCGCTAGTCGCAAAATACGAACAAATTTTTTTCGTTTTGCGACAATAAAACTAATTTAGTCACAGTTGTCGCGACTAGTTTTAAGAATCGTCAATATACACTTTTTCCATTTTTTAAAATTAGAATTAAAAAAATCCTTTTTTTAATTAGAAAAAAAATTTATGAACATAACTTATGAACATAACTTGATGAATGAATATCAGCTATGGAAGGTTTGAACAAACGATAAAAAAACCATTTATACCCATTATGGGACAGACTTTTTTCTGAGACAAATGACAGTCCAGGTGGAGGAAACTTTGTGAATTTATTGATTGTAATTTCTTTTCTTAAAGTTTTGCCATTCAGCACAGCAATTTGTAAAATAGGTTTCAGTATTCTTAATGTAATTAAAACCGACAGTCGGAATAGACTAAATGTCAGTAGCCCTTATGATTTGATAACGATTAAAATTAATGGTACATCTACTGATGATTATAATTCGAGAAATACAATCCAGCTTTGGTTTGAAGATGTCACAGTTAGTAGACGTCCAGAGCTTATGGATAACTAATGCACAAATAGTATATTTGTAATAAAAAATGGCTTTTATGTGTAATGAACATAGCTTTAATGTAATAAATTTTATTTCTTTATGCAATTCATTTATGCAATTAATTTTTTTCTAACAATTGCGCCTAGTTTTTTGGGTTAGTCGCACAGATTGCGCCTAAATTTTTTTGATGAATTTCTAACACTGTTACTAACTTTTATTGTCATTTTACCTCAACTCAAAATAAAGAGTCCCGTTGCTAATACTATAGCTATTGTAGGACATTTATAAAACTTAACCAAACATTTCCTATTTTTACTTTAAACTATTGATTATCAATCAATAAAATGTAATTTACGCCTTCATAAATGAAGAAGACCAATTATAATGTTAATGAAAAATATAAAATTACCAATTATATTTGTTAAAATGACCGGTTAGGGAGAAGACAAAGAAGAATAACTGATTCGACAAGAAAGATTGCTACTTTTGACAGCATATCTCTTCTGTTTGCTTAAATACTAAAGAATTTTTTTTAATTATTTTAGAAAGCTACTTTTGGTAAGTAAATTTTCACTGATCTGCAAAACCCAAAAGTATGTTACTCCTAACCCAAGTGACTTTTGGAATGATGCTGGTTACCTTTGCTAATACGCAGTCTGTTATCATTTCAAGTCTTTCGGGATAGTAGGTAGGGTTGGCATATATATATATATTATATATATATAATATATATCTATATATAATATAATATATTATATATTAATATATATATATATATAAAATATATAATTTATATAATTATATATATATATATATAATATATATATATATATATATATATATATATTTATTATATATTATATATATATATTTTATATATTATATATAATATATATATATAATATATATATTATATATATATATATATTATATATAATATATTCTGGCTTGTGTGCTTGATCAGAGACCCGCTTTAAACCTTCGTCAAGTAAGACAGACACAGATAGAATTTTTACTGACATATAGAGAGAAATTACACCCAGGACAAGGGCGGGAATCGAGCCCGCACCCGGTCAGTGCGCAGACTATTACCGTAGGCTGCTATCTTAACCACTAGGCCACCCGCGCCCCCTTTCATGATTTAGTATTATTTGTTTGCTGGGTTGTTATTGTCCCAAACACCTCCTGGGGTGTAGCGCAAAGTCCAATGCGCACTCTTATCCTTCACCCGCCTCCAAGAGTGCCTCAGGAAGAGAATGGACCAAGGCTACTGCTTACTTCACTTGGTCAATACATCCAACGTACGCAAACATACGACGGATTTGGTTGAGTAAAATTGAAACTTGGCATTTCAGCTAAACGCTAAGTTTAAGTTTGGGTTACTAATTTGATAACATGTTTTTAACTGAAAATATTAGTTTTTTTATGAGGGAAAATTTGAAGTAAAAGAGTGATTAAAATTAAAGTTTTGTTTTTAAAACGATAAAAGAATACTGATACTGATTAAAAAATCTAAAACTGATTAAAAAAATAACCTCTATGGAGCGTTGATTAAATGAAATTGCAATTTAAATTTTGTACAAAAGCTAATTTTTAAGTTTTAATTGCTAAGTTCATAAGATATTTTTTTAATGTAAATATCAGTTTTTTTTATTAGGGAAAAAACACGAAGTAAAATTAGCTAAAATTAAATTTGTGTTTTTGAAAAAAAAATTAATTACCTACTTCTAATCAGAATGATGAGGATTTTTATTTAAGTACTTGTGGAGCTATAGTATTGGAATTTTTTTTTAATAAATGCAATCGATCAATGAAATAAATAAGAAATAGAGTTAAACTAATAAAGCAATGATAAAATGCTTCGTATTGTACAGATTACATCGGGAGATCAAGTTTTATTAAAGACACAAAGCGTTACAAGTCAGAGAACAATTTGTTATTGAAATACTCAGCTTTTCTCCTTAGCATTGCCGCTTTATTATGGCAATGCTCCATTTCTCTTCATCAAACAGAACCACACTGCCACACAGGCAGTAGTTTCATTATATTCCGACCACAAGTTCCCATTTTAATGAATAATTTGACTAAGAGGAAGTTATAGATCAATATAATTATTGTTTAAATTGTCCTCTAATCATACTTGCATTATCAGGAACAAATTTAATTATAAAAAAGCCCTTTAAAATAAATCATTACTATTCCATTTCTTTACAACTTCATTAAAATTCTAACTTTCAAACCCATTTCACTAAAAAACAGTCGATTGTTAGTTGCATATTTGAAAAGTGGTGTGATTTGCATCAGTGAAACACCTCTCGCAACAAAACATAATTTACACACTAGAACGTTCGTTCCTGCTTCTGTTATGCGGTTAGGTTATGCAATTTATTGAAGACTATTATATGGCAGAGACTGAAGGTCGCATACTTAAAGGGTCTTAAGGAAAACCCCATTGCATGCCTGTTAAAAGTATATCAAAGAAGAAAAGAATGCATTGTAATGTCACTTTCGTAGTTAACTGGTTTTAATTCTCTTCTGGTAAAACGGATTGAGCATGAACATTAGACTTCCATGTTGGGGTTCCGGGATCGATTCCTTGGAAAACCTGTTTTTTTTAAGTATTGAGTTTTATTAATTAAAATTTTGAGCAAGCTTCTTAGCCCGGCCTATGTTTATACTTTGGTGATCAAATATGAAATCCACAGAGACAAGTTCATTTAGAATGAAATTTGAAATTTTTTATACTTTTAACCAATCAGAAACGGCACGTGGCAAAATTACATAACTTATTAAATGTTCTAGAAGTCGAAAAATAGAACTGTTGTAGGAAAATTTAAAGAAAAACTTGTTTTTTAAAATACCTTTTTAAGATTATAAGTTATAGTCTTCTATATTATTATGCATTATGCTGCTTACATACATGTCCTAATAGTTTATATGTTAACTCCGATGGTCCTGCTGATATGGTTTGTATTAACGTTAACCGAAGGTGACTTATATTTACAACATTGCTAATTAACTCTGTTTGAAAATCGAACAGTTTGGCACACTAAAATAAGCAAATTATTTTTTGCAAATCATGATTTATAACTTCCTTTTGTCTCTTTATCTCTTTGCGATAACTGCATATTTAAGTGATGTACTAACGATACTTGCGATAAGAAACACTATTAAGTGAACTATCATTAAAGTTTTGCTTTTACAATAATATACAATTATCCAACAAAATAAATGCAAGGAAAACGTTTTGTTTGAAATATTTTAGTTTTTAATGATTCTTTTAAATATTTAATTTTGGGTTTTTGAAAAGGGCGAAAGACACACAAAAAAGCATATATAAGGCTTGAAAATTAAAACGGACCTGGTTCAATACCAGGCCCATTCCCTAAAATTATCTAAGACTTCAAAGTGGTTTAAATAAAGGAAAATAGTGCAAGTATTTACCTATACAAGTAACAACGCTAACAATAACATGTTTTTTTATAATTTTGTTGTTCAAGATTTTGTGTCCCAAACCACTTTAAGTAATTAATGTTGTTGCGTAGGCATTTGTGCGCCAAATATAGTTTTTTTCTTTTTTTTTTCTCATACAAAAAATAATGCCGGCTACTATATAAAAAAAATCTAGTATCCATCAGTTTAATGGATTAAAGGGGGTATCACACGAGCGTTTTCCTCCAACCCAAACTCCCAACGCAACTTTCTCCCCCCAATTTCGGCCCCCACAAAGTTGTTAAAGGGTTGCCAGAGTATGAGAAGATTTCTCTTTTCCGACTGTCATAACTAAAACGATATCTCTACAGTAGGCGACAATTTATTAAAAATCGGACCTTTGGATTGATTTGAGTTTTATTTATCGCATGCTTGGGATTTCTCTTATAATTATTAATTTTTCTTTCACCTTATTTGTGATAAAACAAATAAACACTGAGAGATATAAGTTAAAAAGTTTTATTTTCCAAACTATAGATTGTTAAATTGCGTTGAGAGATATTTTGAAGGCTATAAAATTGTTGGATTTTTGCTTAAAATTTCAAATATTTTTTTTACAATTTTAAATTAAAGCTGATATACAGTATAGCTTTCAAAATTTAGAACAAAAGGGGCAATTTTACCCATCTACTTACATATTATAACAAATGATATATAAAATTATTGGATTAACGTAAGAAAGTCCTTAAAAGGTAGCTTTTTTCTTACAATTAAAGTTGAACTAAAAGCTGTGCTAAGGATTTTTTTCTAAGATGTATAAATAAATCTTGTGTGGAATTGGCCCTAAGTAACAATTTCCGTTTAAAAAAAACCCCTCAACTTTTCAAAATTTTTTATCGAAAAAATAAGAAGATATGTCAAATCAAAGAGTTTTATTTCCTCTTTGTGTCAAATAGCTTATTATACTTCAGATTGAAAAGCAAAATATCGTGCATGTAAAATAAATAAACAACAGCTTGGCAATTTGGCGCAATATGACCTGAAGAGATTTGGCTTCAACCAAAACAGAGCCGTGACGTCAGTGTAGCGACAGTCACCGATTCACCTGATTGGTTGTTGGGACCAAGTTGATCAACTCCGTCGCGCTGAAACGACAGAGTTGTAGAAAATTTCTCCAACGCCTACGTCATAGCACGTGGCAATTTCCACCAATCATGGTTCGAACAGAAGTTGGGTTGAGGGTTGGGTTGGGGAAAAAATCTCTCGTGTGATATGGCCTTAAGGTTATACCAAGTTACACCGAAATTTTACACTGCGGAGACGATTTACTTTTTATAAGAGAAAAGTTTACTATTAAATGACTGGATATATATTTTCAAAAATTTAAAATCACAGGAGCAAGTACATATCATGAAAAGATAACCATCTTGAGGATGAATACTTTTACAAATACGATCTGGAGTTTTTTACGTTCAATTACGTAATGTAAAATATATGGTAATGAAAGTATTGCAATGGGGTCGAAAATCCGAAACGGAGGTTTAGTGTTTTCCACAATTTTTGGAGGGTGCCGATTCCGAAAAAGTTGTTTTTGAACATTGGTCCATCTATCTGTTTGAAACTACTCTAGAGCTAAAACTAAATGAGCTACGGACTTCAAATTTGGTACAAGAGTTCCTAGTGAGACGTCATAATAAGGTTTTTGAGAAACTCGCACCTGCACAAAGGATACCTGCAATAGAATTTTTTGGGTTTATAAAGATACTAAAAACACCTTATAGGTTACATAATTACCTTTAAATGTATTGATCTATTGAGTGGTAATTGAAAGTTGTGTAGTGTTAACCACTTCCTAGTTCTTTCTTAATGAGACTTAGATGTTTCTTCAGTTTTGATAGGTATATATTTTATAGAAATTGTCCAAAAATAACTATGTCGACGACATGACACTGCCTCCTACACTGTTAAAAATTTTGTGCTTGGTTTCACCATGATATTGGTTCCTAGTAGCTGCAACGGCTGTGTGGTGAAACGTTAAACCATATTTTTGGTATTAGGTTGAACCATTTCTCAGGTTTTTGTTTCCAAATCCAGAAAAATTGTTCAACCAAACACCGAAAAAAAGGTGAAAAATTTTACCACACAGCCGTTGCAGCTACTAGGAACCAATATCATGGTAAAACCAAACACAACATTTTTAACAGTGTAGTTGCAATCTGCATATAAACAAAAACGCATAAATATATCTACTTGTATTCAGAAAATAGAGTTTTAAGGATTTGATACAGCTTACTGAAACTCCTTGAACCTGGGTCAGGTTTTATAAATCAAAGACCTAACTATAACAATGCAACAATAGAATCGAAGAAAACCGTCGCAAGATCTGTCACGATAAAAAGTTCGAAACTATTCATTTCGAAGCCGCGACGCATTTCAAATAGCTCTCTTTAGCACCAACCCTCAAAGGTTAGAAGTTGCCAGGTTGATTTGTCCTTTAATAACCGTCAGATAAAGGCAACTTCACAGAATATGCAGAATGATAACTAGATTCTGTAGTCCCCAAATGAAGTTTTATTGCAGCCCATACATTTACTTGACACTATGAAGGGAAATCTACCATATTCATGACATTCGATATTTTATATTCTAGGTATTCAAATTCTAGAAACAAGAATATATATTTGAAATTAAGAAATCTGTCAACTTTATAAATTGATATAATAAGTATTATGCACATTTGTATATTATAATATGTATTCAAAAATGTTTGAGTTCACATATAGAACATTTTATAGTTTATATGCTAAATATTCAGATTACGAAAATTATAACAGTTTTTTAAATGATAAATATGTCAATTTTATGAATTGGTGCAATAAATAGAATGTGTACACATTTTTAAAAAAATGATTTAAAGCGATATATTGGGAAGTTTTGACTTTGTAATGTTTTAGCATGCATATATGATAACTTGAGTAAGCGAGAAACTACGCTCTTTCAATAGTTTCTGATTACTAGAACTCTTAAAATAGTTTAATGAAATATTTTCATAGTAAATCTTATATTACCTAAAATAAATTATAATTTTAATATATTTATCAAACTGTCACTAAAGTGTTATATTGATAAAATTATGCATTCTTTTTGTATGTGGAACGTTTTTTTTTAGTTGGGAGGATAAATTACGTGTCTTAGTGAAAAATAAATGAAGGGCCTAGAATCAAAACTCACGTTCTCCGAAGTATAACTAAGACATAGGGTCCAGTCAGTTCATTGGCGACTTTTGCTAATGATAAAATTAATTGGCCAAAATCTCCAATGAAGGGGCCGTACTCTGTATCTTGTTTACGCTTTGATGAGTTTTGCTACTTATGATAAAAAATTATTAAATGCAAATCGATTATAAAAGTTGATTCCCTTTTTTCAATAAATTTCCCATTTGTGTCAATTTGTTCAAATTTATTCTTTATATGGTTCGAGTAGAAAACTAATTTCTAAACAAGTAGGTTTGTAACAGAATCTGTCACTTAACCCGCTTCCATACAACAGTTATGTTTAACAGGTAAAAATGCGCCAAACACAGCATTAATTCTATATTAAACATTTACATACTAAATTTGGCTAGTTTCATTTATTTTATTTCGAAAAATCAATAATTATTACTTATTGTTTGCAAAAATTAATTTATATTTCAAAGAATAAATATGTAATATTCCTCGCTTTTAAATAGAATGAAAATTTTTCATATCAACATACAAAGAATCTCGTAGTGAAATATATTTGACGTCATTTCAAACTGATCGATGTCGCAAAAATAAATTTATTTTAATTTATTGTCTAAAAGAATTAAAGTTTCTCGAGCGATTGTTGCGAATGGCAATGGTGATTTAATTCTAATAAAAATGGCTTCATATGCTTTTTAAATGAGCATTGAATTTTGCAGTTTTTTAAATAATTGAAGTACTTCGAATTCGAATTCTTTTCTGAAATTTTCAGTGTATTCTAATTTCGAGATGCGCTGAATTTTTTGACGTATTACACTTGTCTGTAGCATTTGTAGTTTGGCCTATGAAAGTGGGTGACGGACAGACGGACTGAACGATTATAATACCTTCCACTTTTTATGTTATAAGCGTAGTGTGGAAGCTAAAAGTAAAAGCTAACATTAAACTTATCGAACTATTAAACTAATAAATGTGTGAAATTTGTATTAATAATGCATTTTACATCATTATAATTTTATATGTTTGTAAAAAAATCTAGAAAGTATAGAGACTTCTAAAAGACCTCTTAATATCGTTACATAAACATGAAAGTTCTATGTTCAACGAACAGAGATACCTTTCAAATTAATACAATTAATATTTAAATAAAAAAAAAACAATTTTATAAATAAAATATTTCAAATGAACTATATTTAATAATTTATTGCAAAACAAAATTTACCCCTAGACCTCATTTAAAATATATATCTGCAAGGATCTTACAAAAATTCATTAATTTACAAAACCTAATTTAAAAATTTGTTCCGCGAAATTCAATCAACCCTTTTTCCTCTCGCGTCAACCCTGAGCCAGTTAACGCTACTTGGTGTTCTAATAGGCCTCCTGCCAAATTATTGTCTCTTTGGTGAAAATATAAAAGACATAACAATTAGTTATTTGTCTTTAATAAAAATTATATCATTTAGGTAAGATTAGGTTGAATAATTAGGTTAGGTTGTTAGAATAATTCTAAAATTACAAAAAAATATCGTAAAAATACTAGCTGCATTTTAGAATCTTTTTAGAGACTTTAAAAAAATGTGAAACGCTTTGCTAGTATTTTTATGGTATGTTTTTGTAATTTTAGAATTAATTGGTATTTTTTCGAAATTAAAAATAGAAAAATTGAATAAAAACACAATGCATAATGCTATTCCTATGGAGAAATTGGCTCACGTTTTGCACTCCTACACCCGTTTGGGTTCGAATTTCGAAAAATCGCTTCTTAAATGACACCTAAGATATAGAAAGAATATTTTCCTAAAATTTGGTAGTTTGTAGGCCAGTAGTTTTGGATACGTGAGTCAGTGAGTCAGACAGTCAGTGAGTCAGGACTTTGCCTTTTATATATATATAGATATTTCATACAAGGTATTTGAAAGCAATAATTCTCGTGTATCTTAATTTAAAGGTAAAACAATTCAGTGATACAAAAAACATAACATTTTCAATAAGAAAAAATATAGTCTTTCCACTTCTCAAAAGTTTTTTTTAACCTGACTTGAGAAGTTTTCTAAATGAAATTATGTTTAAAATATCATACCCTTTTGAACAAGGTATTAAAACCTTATCAAATATGTCAAATGGGCAAATTTTCTCTTAAGCTAATGCCAAATTAATTGCTTTTATATGCAGATAAAGAAATAACAGTTAATGGAAGGATATGGCACCACTATTTGACCTATGATATGAGTAAAGGTTAAATGGAATAAGTTAGGAAGTCCTCGATTTCATACTATTTAGAAATGTCAATCGGTGCCAAAGGTAACGAATTAATTAAAGATTATATTAATGAAAAATATCCCAATAATGGGCTAATTAATTTTCAATCTTTTTTGATTTGTTGATTGATTGGGTTTGTTAATTCTAATAAAGCATATTTTACATATATTGAGCGATTTTTGTATTAAAAATTTTTTAATGTGTCTGTATTCGCCTTAATTGAGTTCATCTCTATTAAAAAAAAGTAAACATAAATTTTTTAGTTTAATACTTTTCAAATAAATCGTCTATTTGGGTGGCATAGAATGAACGAAGAATTTTTCAAATAATTTCCCAAGTAATCTGGCCAACTGAAAACTTTAAATCCTAGTTCTATGAAGAAAAAAATCGTCCAGTGAAGGGTTAAAGTTTAAAAAAGTATATGAACAAAAAAAATTATGGGTGCATTTTATTTAACCGAGGAAAAGGGTATAAAGCTTACGTTCTCCATCGTACCCACTCTTTCCCCCTCCATCAGTCTATGCAACAAATATCAGTGAACGTCTAATTTTGTACACAGGTGTGCTATTGTAATAAATTGAGCACG
This sequence comes from Oedothorax gibbosus, assembly GCA_019343175.1. Lineage (NCBI taxonomy): Eukaryota > Metazoa > Arthropoda > Arachnida > Araneae > Linyphiidae > Oedothorax > Oedothorax gibbosus. The sequence continues at coordinate 1,695,270 of JAFNEN010000106.1, forward strand.
ATTTAAAGAACGTAAGTTTGAAATGAGGGATAGGCAAATTTAGTGAAGTGTAAACTTTCTTTCACTGTGCAAGATGTTACAATTTAAATATCTAACTAAGCAACTTAGTTTCTTTAAATTTTTAAAAAAAATTATATTAATGTAAAAGACTATTATAAATGACTCCTCCACATTTAAAAGTTAGTAAAACTATAAATTAAATAAAAAATAATGTGCGTTGCTGGAAAACCTGACAGTCAGGTGACGGGATTATACGTTTGTATACCTCAGAGAGCTAACTCAACAATTAATAATTTATAGGCAAAGAACATAGGTATTGGTTTTATAAAAAGAACGGAAATTACAAACACCCCCTTCTCTCTCTCTTAAATACCATTATTCTTTCTTACATTTTTACATTTACACATTCTACTTAATGAGAATTCTCAAAAGGGTTTTCCAGCGAACAAAAGAAGGCAATTTTATATATATTCCAAACAGCCTCAGTTGGAACGTGGTCTGCTTGCTATTCCACGAATGTAATTGAAGTACTTTAATTATGTGAGAAGAAAAGATCGAAGTTTTTGAATCAATGTAAAATAGGAAAAGGGCCGGATAAACAATACTATAAGGAAGGAGTCTAAGTTTTATGGACATGTCCTTGAAAAATAAAACTCGCAATCGTTTAACGCCATCGATACATGGAGGCAAAATAAAATGGAGATGCTTGGTGAAAAAAAATGAAACCGCCTTAGGTTAGGTTGTACGTTTTCCGGTCGTCTATTTCTCACCTCAATTGAGTTTCAACACTACCAATTACGGGTCGTAATTTAGAATCCTGGTCAAGTGACGAGGTCACATCTAAGCGGGCACGCAAAGCAAACCAGTGGCGCCATCGTGCGCTTGCTCGGGACTTTCGACAGCCCAGATTTAACGAGCATGTATGTACCGCAGTATACTCAGGACAAATACAGACAAACACTCAACACAATTAATTATCACTGAATTGACATTCGAACCCGGGACCTTCTGACTGACTGGCTAGATCCCTGAACATTCAGCCACCCAGTAGGTGAAATCGTCTTAAAGCCGTCAAGTCGACTTTATTATGCACACACACCAACAAAGCGATGCGCACACCTTATGACGTGAGTGGCGCAAAACACATATACCGGGTGGCCCAGCGGGTAGTGTTTGAAACAAATGAAAAAATAAAAACAAATAAGAGACATGAGAAGAATTTAATGACGTTTATTGAATGGACATATTGGGCAATTAATGATAAAGAGGTTCGAAGTGCCCGCCATCTTTAACAAGGACAGCAGTTAGGCGGTTCTCGAATCCAACCATACTCCATACTCTTTACCCATACCTTCCTCCTTCCTCCATACTCCTGCCATACTCCTTTTGTTTGGCCAATTCTTTTTGTGGAACTTCTCACAAAAGCTAAAAAAAAAGCTTCCCACAAAAAGAATTGGTCAAATAAAAGGAGTATGGAGGAAGGAGGAAGGTATTTGTAAGGAGTATGTAGTATGGTTGTATTCGAGAACCGCCTAACTGCTGTCCTTGTTAAAGATGGCGGGCACTTCGAACCTCTTTATCATTAATTGCCCAATATGTCCATTCAATAAACGTCATTAAATTCTTCTCATGTCTCTTATTTGTTTTTATTTTTTCATTTGTTTCAAACACTACCCGCTGGGCCACTCGGTATAAAATATTTAAGAATCAGCTATTGAAACTTGAATAATGTCTATTTGCCCAGTTGCAGGCTCATACTCAAGACCTTATATAATGCAAGGTTCTAAGGTGTTTGTTTTGTAGCAGTATTGAATCAGTATCTATATATAGTAAAAAGGTTTTATTCGTACAAATGTATTTTCAGAGTTTTACCTATATCCTTTTGGAAATATTGATATAATGTTTGATGTTAATGAAATACACTTTAAACACGCTACACTATCAACAATATGAAAATATATCTATAATAATAAAAATGAAACGTTGTGTGTACTTATGTTTGTTTGTACCTTATAGATTCTTAAACTACACATCCGTTTGCGTAGTATCTTGGAACGAATATGTTGTTTTACTCAAGTTACGAGTTTTGAAGTTTCTGAGTTTAAAATCTTCTATTTTAGGATAAAATTCAAATTAAATGCTCAAATCTAAACAATTTTTGCTCAAGTCTGAACAATTTTTTTAATCTTTTGTGTGGTCATCGGCAGAAGAAATTCAATTAAACATTTGCAAAAAAAATTAAATTGAAATTGTGCATTTATTCTGTTGCTATAACTTTCAGAAACTAAATACATTATTTGGAAAATATTTGGCATGTTTCAAGTGACGTGTTTCGTCAAGCTTTATTTCCATAATTGTATTCATGATTTAAATGATGGACTACTGTTGGCACATAAACTTTCAGAAAATAATACATAATATTATAAGAAGTGTTATTAAAATACATTAAAACATATTACTTATCTAAAACCAAAATAAATACTTATTTAATAATTTTATTTTAACCTCCTAAATTATTAAAATCATATGAATAAAATTATTAAACAAAAAAAAACTTTAAAATAAATAAAATTATTAATATTAAAAACATTTATTAAGGTAAAAAAAACTTCACAAACGGGTAAAATATAACGAAAACACAAATTTTTAAAAATATTAAAATATAACAATCAAACATAAATAAGAATCAAAACATTTCGATCTTATAAGTTGTTGTTGTTTGTTCTTTTATCATTTTGTGCATACACAATCAAACAAACCCTAAAAACAAACTCTTATCTCACTCTTCATGATATCTCTATGAACACACAAGATATATGAGAGATATGACAAGAACTATGAAGATAAAAACGGATAGCGATGCATTTTTTTCGTAATTTAGGTAAAGTGTTATCTTGTTTTTCATGTTTTTTATTTACGTTATATTAATAAACACTTTAAGCATCAAAACGATGAAATTTTAAATAGTTTAAACTTAGACACAAAAAATATTACATTAAATTTTTTTTTAATTTTGCGTAAAGTGAAAATTAAATTTGAATCATGATGCTTTTTAGAAGTCTCCTTTTGACCAATTCAGGAGTTTTTACCAGGAAAAACATGCTATAAAATAGTTTCATTATAGCGATGCTGAGTCACATAAATTTACATTAGTGCCTGGTAATATTAGTTACGATAAAAATTTGTAAATAAGTTAAAAGTTTTCAAACTAGAATGGATTTTTGACAATGAGCGAACTTTTGCCTTTAAACTAGAAAATTGTACATAAACGATCTCCTTTTATCGGTAAAAGCTAATTGAATTCTTTAGAACATATTTAAAACCTCCAACAATAATTACTTAATAATAATATAGTTTTTATTATTTTCTAAGTATCAGGCAACAGGTTTATAGTGTTTTATTTATGATTCGTTTCATTCGCATTACAGGAGTGTTACTTATGCCTAAATCCAAAAATCTACATTGGTCTCAGCAATCACTGTTTATGACTAAAATTTAAGAAGATTATAATTTTGATCAAAAAATTATTCTTGATTATAATACCAAATGAACCTTCAATATCGAACAACAATTCCAAAAAGTGAATCATCCCAAGGGAAAGCTTTCGGCACGAAAGGAGTGAAATTAATCAGACTGGTAAACGTCGTTAAGAGTGTAGACGCGATTTTTTTTTTATATTTACCCATCCAAAGATAATCCCCCTATAGGGGAAGTGCATTTTCGGCACGGAAAGGAGTGGAAATTAACTCAGACTGAGTTAAAACCGCTCGTTTGTTTTAAAAGTGTACTTCTGAGATCCCTAAGTATCGTAAAAAAAACATCTAGAGTTGCTATTGTATCATTATTGTTTGTATCGATGTATTAAGTTTATCATGACTAACTATGTATCGTTTTAATGCCATTTTATTTATAATCAGTATCGGTAATAAGTATTTTTATAAAGATATTTTTACGCTTTTTCACCAGGCTCTAAAGTTCGGAGATGGAGTTTCATAAGTTCATACTCACTAAACACGCTCTCGCCGACACGTTTAAAATAACTAAAATTTTAATTACCTGCCAAAAAGCAAATGATTACATGAAAGTCTTTTGCTGAGTGATAAAAAAAATACTCGGGAAAACGTACATTTGCGCCCGCAGCGGTGGAAATCTCCTTGTCAAAATAGTTATTGTCGATACTGTATCGTTATAATGGTATTCAAGGGATGTATTTGGAATTTTGAAGTTGATTGAGTCCCTCATTTTTTTGTCCATGCGTGAAAGCGAATTGTTTGGCACGCGATAGATTAAAAAGGAGATAAAAATCCGTTTCAAGATTGGAATTCATTCTCTAATCTCTCCACAAACGTGAAAGAATGGGTTAGATTGAAAAGCAGACCTCGAATCTTCATCCATGGACATCACTGTACGGTATTGATTAAAAGGTCGATGTCTTATATCTTTACATTGCACATGCGTCGTTTTTATATTAAGGTATCGACATATTATTCATAGAAACAAAGACAAATGTATATAACTAATGCATTGAACTTTAAGTTAATGCTGTCTTGGGTTAATCAGCACAAATATCGTAATATAATAATGAGCGATCGATTATCATATGTAAATAATTTATAAAAAAATAATCTGTAAATATAAAAATGTATAGAACAAAACTGTTTTGTGTCTTCAATGAAAAGTTTCTAATAAACACTGGATTTTGGATAATTTCATTTCAAAGATTTCTAACATTATATTTGACGAATGGGATAACTTTAGAATGACACGTTATGAGATTTTTGACAGCATGCCTATCATCTAGACCTTTTGCCTGTTGATTGAAATCACTGGTCAAAATAGATCAACGTGTTTTCTTAGGAAAGCCGGTTGATAAAAACGATAATTTCTAAACTTTTAAACCTTTTTTTCCTTCCAATAATTAAAACAACCAGGTCATTTTGTGATTTGCGTTCGTTATCAAGTAATGAAACCGGGCGGATATGATTTATTTATTTATTTATTTATTTATTTATTTATTAGACTGCTATACAGAAAAGAAAAATTCCAATTACATAGCAGAGGCAAGACACTAAAATCGAATAAAATATAGACAGCAAACATTGAATTAGAATAAAATACAAACATTAAAAAATTGAATAAAATACAAGCATTAAAATTGAAAAAAAACACACACCAACAAATAGTTTATAATGAAGAACTAAAATAGAAAAAAAGGAATTATAAGGTTAACGATAAAATATCTCTTTTTAATTTCGTAAAGTTGTCGAAAAATGAATCACTGTTTATTGGGTGTTTGTTAACCAGTTTAATAAATTATATATATGAATGATTTTTAAGATAGTTTTTAGAGAAAAAAGGTTCTTTAAGAATATATTTATTTCTTGTAGTAGCTAGGAACAAAGAAATTAAATTCTTGTAGTATATAAGGACAATCAATTTTGTAGTTTAATATATTATAAAAAAATTTGAATACAGATATTGATCTTCGGCATTCTAAAGTAGTAAAACTGGAAGGTCCGATAAGGTCATTGGATTTACGTGCTATGAAATAGAGATTTTTTTTTTTGTATTTTTTGAATCGATACAACATCAGACTTGTTTAAAGGATTCCAAATAACGCAGTTATATTCCAGAATTGGACGAACAAAAGTATTAAAGAGATTAATAAGGACATGAATATCGTCAAAATTATAGGTAGTTCGTTTAAGGATTCCTAATTTTTTGGAAGCTCTAAGCGTAATATCAGGAATATGTAAACTAAAACTAAAACTAAATTCATAAATAACTCCCAGATCTTTCATGTGTGTCTTTCTTGTGATAATCTTACACAGAAAAAAATATTTTGTTGAAAGAACAAAAAATGTGTTGTTTCAACAAAATTTTTTGGTCAATATAGCGCCAACAAAAATTTTGTTGTCAGTACCAATTATTTTGTTGAAATTATTTGTTGATTCAACCAAATGGTTTTGTTGATTCAACCAAAATGCGCCAAACCGAAAATGCGCAATGACCGACCACAGGACTTTCGGACCTAACACGCACGTACTCCGCATATACTCGGTAGGTCTTCAGTGGGACCGGACTCGATCGCGGACCTTCCGATCTCGAGACCAAGACGCTGACCATAGGCTCACTACGGCCCAATTACCTTTGAAAATAGCAATCAAATCCTTCCCAACGATAATGGCCGAATGTGCCCTTAATTTCTTCGATTTGCAGTTGATGACAGCACCATGACGTCACAGTTAGAAACAGCCAATAGCAAGCCAAGCTTACCTCAACCAAACGGTTTTGTTGTGTGGAAATGACGCTTTGTTGGGACAAGTAAAATATTGTTAAGTCAACAAAATTAGTCAACTAAAAAACGTCAACAAAAAATATTTGGTTCTCCCAACAAAACATTTTTTTCTGTGTATTATTTAATGTATAATTACTCAGATGAGGGTCAAACTTTCTTGTAAACGTAAGAACAAAGCATTTATCTGTTAAGAGAAACATTCCTCTTCAACAAAATTTAATATATATAGAATGCTAACTTCAATTTTCCACAAATAGCAAAAGTAGATAAAATCGCTGTAAAAGCGTAAAAATAAATCGCCTTGTACAGGTGACGAAACAAGTAACACGAACCATAAACGAAACCTATTATAATATAAAAAGTATATAAAATTTTTAACTTTACGCACTTGTTACCTAAAGCATAATATTTATTCTAGAAACGTTTTTTTTATAGTTCAATATTTAACAATTACCCAATCAACTGAGAAAATTTAGGCTTTATTTTTAAGGTAATGACGTATGTAAGTATCAAAATGTGCCGAAATTATAAATAAGGTTACTTAGCAGTTAATAAATTCCTTTTTTCCGAATTTGAGCAAGACGAACATAATTCACGAGCTTGTTAAGATTTATTAGAAATTGGCAACTATTTTGCAATTGTAATTAATGTAAGGATTTGGCAGGTCACGACGCGATAATACACAAGTGCCCAAATTTTTTTATGAATTTGTTTTATCCATGCGCCTAGTTGTACATCGTCTCCAGAATAACTATAATGGATGCCGTTGCCAAATGTAAAAGTGGATGATCTATTTTTCAGAAAAAATATCAAGACATAATTTATATTTTAGCTTTTGTAACTATACGTAACAAATATATATATTAAAAAAACCCTCAAGAACAATTTACAGTGAATTACTTTAATACGATAACATATAATAAAATGTTACACTTTAATTAAATTAACATATTGTGTAACCATATGCTTTCAAACTGTAACATTTTGGTATAATTCCGTTTAACGATTTTCCTTAAAACTGGTAGAAACTAGCTATTTGGAAATAGCACACAATTGTTTTACATATGAGAAAATCATAAACTTACAAAGCTGCTCACTAGTGGGATCACAAACACCAAAGAACATTAACTAATCAAAATATCGTTTTATTAAAAGATTTTTGTGTGCACACTGTAAAAATTTGGTGTAAAGTTACTGCGAAACCTGGTGGCATTACCAGTTTAATGAACTATTTGAGCAGTGTATCTGACGGAACGGTCGTTCCGCCCCCCAATCTCAAAATGACGCCAAGGGCTGAACGGCAGTTATGTATATATACTTTAAATGTATATATACTCTAAACATTTCGGTATGTAAAAAGCGAAATTGATTTTATTTTCTATCAGACAAACTAAACTTTGTAGAACAATAAAAAAAAATACCATAGAGAGGTTTCGTGGATTACTTTACATAAAAAAATTGGTTATTCTAGAATAAAAAATTATGGAAATTTATGAAAATGAAATCTTTCGAGCAGTTTTAGTCAAATTTTGCCCTAATTTTTGCTCAGACCTACTTCCATTACTAGACCATGAATCTGGAAGCGGTTTTTACTAAACGATTAAGAATGCCCCAATTCATAATCTGACATAGGTTTGAAGTTTCAAACATGTTTCTTTCTATTTTTAATTAATTAAAATCTATATAACCTTTGGCGGTATGGTTGCTAAATAAACAAGCCATCCTAGCGGCCACGTACCTCCGAAAACGCGCCAAGATTTGCTATATTTTCGTCGAAGAGCGTCAGAGCTTCAAAGCACAACGAACAAGCCGCTTAGTCCCGTTACAGCTTCAAAAACTATGATTAATCAAATATCTAAATCGACAGATCGAAAACAAAATGTCTAATTAATAAACGGAATACGTCATTTAAACTTTTTGGCGTTTTTATTTAAAGAAAATATATCAACAACGAGAATGGAATTATTGATCTTAATCTAGAAATGAAAACAAGCCGCTTAGTCATATTTGGTTGCCAGATTCACTTCATACTGACACTCAAACTTTTAAACACTTCGGTTTTTCTATGAAAAGTAAGAAATAAATTTTTTTTGTTCTCGTACGTTATACAACTCTTCATAAACATTGAAATCATGTCGTCTATTTTGTAGCCATATTGTCTCTGTATATTTTGTTATTATTCATGAAACTTGTTCTTGTTAATCCTTTCTACCGCAAAATAAATTTTAAAAAAATACTGATATCCCTAACAAAAAAGCTGTGGAAAAGTAAACAAGCGCCAATCTAAAACAAAACCTAATGCATTTATTTTATAACAAAAAGCAAGTCATTATCAAAGTTGTCGCTAAAAAATCTGTGATATACAAGAATGCTATAATCTCTTGTTTAAAACTTTTTGGACATTATAAATAGTATAATTTAAGTTCCGCTGCCATAAAAAAAATTGCGCTGTTTGAGATTGGTGTTCATCTTAATCCCCCTTAAATATATTCAATCCCGCAAATGAATTTAAATTCATAGATAATCAAAATAATGAAATATACTTAAAATGACCTTTAACTATATGATTCAATACATTTATATAAAGGTATAGAGGGTGATTAATATGGACACCAACCTCAAACAGCGCAATTTTTTCTTTATGGCAGCGGAACTTAAATTATACTATTTATAATGTCCAAGAAAGTTTTAAACAAGAGATTGGCATTCTTGTATATCACGGCTTTTTTAGCGACAACTTTGATAATGACTTGTTTTTTGTTATAAAATAAATGCATTAGGTTTTTTTTTTAGATTGGCTCTTGTTTACTGTTCCAAAGTTTTTTTTTTTGCTAGGGATTTATTCTACTTGCGAAATTTGAGCAGTGTATTTATTCTATTTGCATTGATAAAAAAGGTTTACTAAAATAGTTATAAGAATAATATAATATTTTTTATACGGAGTAATATTGTTTGGTATCTAGATATAAAAATAAGTACATATTTGTATTAAACAAATAAATACATTTTATTGAATAAAAATCAAACCAGAGCAATTACAAAACAGGTATGGCCCAGGGTTGCATTTATTGTACTTGGGACCCTATTTTTGTTGCGTAACCTTGAATTAACTGCAAGTTGAAAATCTAATCGTTCAAATGTTGTCTTGTCATTCAGATTATGTAATTACAAAGTTGATGAGAAAATTTATTACCATCAATCAACTTGGGAAATTTTGTTTTTGAAGCCACTTCCAGATTTGAGTTACTATTTTCAATCATCAAGTATGACAAGTGAAAATATTCATTTCGAAATCGAAATTATTTATTAATACTATTATCGGAATTTTAAATTATTAATGTTTGATCGTTGATGCACTATTCTCATAGTAAAATTTAGAAAATTAAATCAGTAGAAAACAAAAATGTAGAAATATATTTCATGTGAAAAACTTCGTAAAGTTCTTCTTTCGGACTGGAAGATATGTTTAATTGTTATTAGTTAAAGTTTTTTTTTATTTAAGTTAGTATTTGAATAACTTCGAGATAACATGTATTCCTATTTAAATTCTTTTTTACTGTTCACCGGTACTCAACTGCTCCCGTTTAACCTTGTCAAATTACTTTCTATCAATACAGAAAATAATATATTTTTTTCTAACTATTTAGAGAAAATTATTTGTTACGAGTATTTATTTGAGGCCCCGTGTGGTGACCGGGGGGTAAGAATCTAGTCCCAACGTAGCCCATGCGTTCGTAGAAGGCGACTAAAATGGGTACCCAGTGTCCGGGGGTTTAGCTGGGTACCCTGCCCCTGGGGATTATATCAGGGGACTGGTCCTCCAGGTTGGGGGTTGAGCGTGGGGCTGACAACCCCACCTCGTAAAAAAAAACACTTGTTTCGGAATCTAATGGAGAATCTAGCCGGACAGTTTTGCGGAAACGACCTGGAAAACGGAATTTGGACTTGAGAATTGGAAGCTGGAATGTTTTGTCTCTATACAGAAGTAAAGCACTTTTTAATTTACTGCAGCTACTAGATCAATACAATATTGATATATGTGTACTGCCGGAAATGAGGTGGACAGGTAGTGGCACTTTTGACGGTAAAAATTATGTGGTTTTCTATAGCTGCGATGCCAAGAAACATGTTGAGGGTACTGGATTTGTTATTAGTAAGAGAATAAAACACCTCTCATAAGGGATTTTCAAGCAATATCCCCAAGACTCTGTAAATTGAGAATAAGAGGAAAGTTTTTTAATTATAGTCTTTTGCGTTGTCATGCTCCCACAGAACAAAAATCTGAAGAAGAAAAAGAAGCATTCTATGAGAATCTATCTAGAACTTATAGTGGGTGTCCAAGAAATGACGTAAAAATCGTTATTGGTGACTTTAATGCTACAGTCGGGAAAGCACCAGAATACAAGTCAGTTCTTAGTAGATACAGCCTTTATGATCAGAATAAATGACAATGGCAGTAGACTCGTTGACTTTGCTGTGGCACATGGAATGATTGTTGGAAGTACTTTTTTTTGTCACAAGTTAATTGATAAAGAAACTTGGAAAGAGCACCTAGTAGTGGGATCTGTTCAAATCAAATCGACCATGTACTGATTGATAACAGACATTGCTCTGACCTAAAAGATGTTAGAACATATATAAGAGGTGCAAATATTGACTCGGATCACTAGCTAGTTATTGCCAAAATTCGAGCAAGGCTCTCCAATGCCAAGAAAGAACGGGTAGACCCATTAAAACAACTTGATTGTGAAAAACTGAAGAATCAAAAATAAGAAAGGAATATCTTGACTGTCTAGAAAAACATTTAATAAAGATAAGTGACTGTGACTCTATGGACAACTATTGGAGAGAAATTAAGGAGATTATTTGTCATGCAGCTAAAGCTACTGTTGGCAACACTAAACACAGTAAAGACAAAGACTCGTATGGCGATGATTGTGCCGAACTTACTAAGAAGAAGAACCAAGCATATTAAAAAATGCTGCAAATAAATAACAGACGCAACTCTGATGAATATAAAAGGGCCAGAAAAGAGGAAAAAAGGCTTCATAAAACAATGAAAAGGGCTTTAAAAGAAGAAAACTTAAAAAACATAGAAAATCTTAAAACCATTAACGAATGCAGAGCATTCTATTGAAAGGTTAATCGCACTCGTTCTGACTTTAAACTAAGCTCTACACTCTATCGAAACAAATAAGGTGAAATTCTGGCAGGCAAACAAGAAATACTTAGTAGATGGGTTGAGCATTTTGACAATCTCTTAAATTCAGAGGATATAAGAGAGAACCATAGACGCAACTTAGTGGATATAAATGATGATGAAATTATTCCATCCCCAGAACGGGACGAGGTTCCATTAGCAATCAATAAATTTAAAAATAACAAGTCACCAGGACATGATCTTATTTATGCAGAGCTGCTTAAAAATGGATGCCTTCAACTGTATCAGCACCTGTATAAGTAAATAGTAAATATTTGGAACTCTGAAAAGCTACCTTTGGAGTAGAACATTAGTATTTTGTGCCCTATCCATAAGAAAGGAGATCCAATGATATGTTCCAACTATAGAGGCATTAGCCTTCTACGCCCATGCTACAAAATCCTTTCTAATATTATATTTATGAGACTTAAAAATTTATTGATTCAGAAATCGGTAGTAATCAATGTGGGTTTAGAAGTGGAAAGTCCACTGCCGACCAAATCTTCTGTTTACGTCAAATTATTGAAAAATCAATTGAGTATGGCATTGACACTCATCACCTGTTTATAGACTTTAAGTCAGCATTTGATAGTATAAGTAGAAGACATCTAATGGATGCAATGTATGAATTTAAAATTCTGAGCAAGTTAATCAGACTTGTAATGTGCACTATGAGTGAAACTGAATGTAAAATAAAATTCAAGGGTAAGTTAAGTGTTAATAACGGTGTTCGACAGGGTGACTCATTGTCATGCCTTCTTTTTAATAAAGCACTGGAAAAGGCTATCCGTGATGCAGATATTAACACTAGGGGTACCATCTTGTATAAATCAGTTCAGCTTTTAGCCTATGCTGATGATATTGATATTGTTGCAAGGAGCGTCCCAGCCTTGAGAGAAGCTGTTTTGTCTTTGGAGGTACCTGCAAATCAAATGGGACTGGCAATTAATGACCTCAAAACCAAATATATGCCTGTATCAAAAACACCATCAAATGACACACTCAATCATTTGGAAATTGGCTCTCATGTATTTGAAACTGTTAGCAGTTTTACTTACCTAGGATCTTATGTTAACAACAAGAATGACATTGTTTCTCAAATCCAGAATCGCATATCACTGGCCAATAAGGCATTCTTTGGATTTCGCTCCATTTTGAAAACTTGTTTCCTCTCCAGAAAAACTAAGTCATTAGTTTATAAAACTCTCATCAGGCCAGTCCTAATATATGGCTCAGAAATTTGGCCTCTAACTAAAAGCGGAGAGTGCAGAATTGCAATATTTGAGAGAAGGGTTCTGAGAAGCATTCTTGGCGGTGTCAGGGAGAATGGTGTTTGGAGAAGACGCACGAATTCAGAGCTTTATAAGTTGTTTAAAGAGCCCGATGTCATTAAAACTATCAAAACAAATAGGATGAACTGGGCTGCGCATATAATACGCATGAAAGAAGAAAACCCAGCCAAAAAGGTATTTTCTGCCTAACCTCTCACAACACGGAGACGAGGTAGACCAAAACTACGATGGATTGATTCTGTGGAGTCGGATTTTAAATCCTAAAAGTAAAAAAACTGGAAGACCCAGGCCAAGAGTAGGCTGTCCTGGGGGAGTCTGCAGCAGAAGGCCCTAGCTCACCCTGAGCTCTAGTGCCAAATATGATGATGATTTATTTGATAAAAAAATATAAAGAGAAAAAACAGCTTGTAAGAAAATAAACCTCGAATTCACAAATCTTTTTTTTGTCTTGATATACATTTTCTTTCGTAACGATTTATGAAATCTTCATTCCCAAAACTATTTGCTTATTATAAGCGACGTTTTAAAATGTTAGGTTACAGGATACAAAATAAAAAAAACGATTATCATAAAAAAAAATTACCCTTTATTTCTTTTTACTTTACATCGAAAGTCACATTACAAAAAATGCACAATTTTTTATTTAATACTCGATTAAATAGCTGACATATAAGACAGTTATGAAATAAGTATTTTAACTCCTTATGGAAATGACATTTGGCTTTTAAAATAAAAAGACGTGTGTATATGTATGACAACTATAAGTCTCGATATATTTTGATTTTAGGAATGTTCCCAATATGGTTTTGGTATATTACAGTAAATAGATAATTTTCGTAAGGATTTTTCTTGTGTTTTGTTGGAGTAGTGATGTTTTTCCAACTTAGACCAGCTAAAATATATTTTGTGGTAATGGGAAACCACATAAGTCTTCTGGGTTTTTTAAAGTAAAGTTAATAACCTGCAATTATAAAAAAAAATCATGTCTTCAAAAATTCAAACTGTAATTGTTTTGCTATTTTTCAGTTGCGCGGAAGATATAAACAACAAAAGACTTTCAAAACAAAAATTCTATCACTGAAACCTGCAATAAAAAAAAATCATGTCTTCAAAAATTCAAACTGTAATTGTTTTGCTATTTTTCAGTTGCGCGTAAGATATAAACAACAAAAGACTTTCAAAACAGATTCTATCACTGATTTTATCTTCGTAAATTGACGTAAAACTTAGAAGAGTTAAAAAACAACAACGATGTTATGAAAATAACGATGTGTAAAAGTTAGTATCGTTTGTTAAATTTTAGTATAAATTAAAAATGACACTTTATATTTTAATGAAAATCATGCGGGTTCTTTTGATCATAACTGAACTTTCGCACAAACTGCTCTTTATTTAAAACACGACTGAATTTTTAAAAACTATTTTAACTATTTTACTTTTTTGAATTTAAACATGTCATCACAATTGACAAAAAATTATACAGAGGTAATATAAAATGATTCTAAAATGCATAGTAATTGTGCAATTGTAATGAAAGAGAGATTAATGGCTTCTTATCAATATTATACTTTAAAATGAATTTTACGATAAAATACCTTTGGAAGTAGTAGTGTGGTGCAAATAGCGTATCTCATTCACATGCTGCGTTCGTATATGAATTGGGTTTTTTAAAATTTGATATGAATAAAAATTGGATTAGCACTACCTGTAAATTCTCTGCCGCAGTGAAACTTTGGGACATAATTTTTAAAAAAAAAATTCTAACATAGCCAAGAGGAATATCTATAATAATAAAAAGAAAGAGTCTGTCTGTGTGTGCCTGTGGATCGTAAAAGACCTACTTATACTGCCCTCAGACATTCGAAATTTTTAGGATAGATTCCCTTTAATACTAACGTGTGCACCTGAGGCTTAGTTTTTTCATAGTTGTTCCATTTTTAGAGAGAATTCTAATTTTCTGAAAAAATACTTCACTTTCGCTCAAATCCGATACTTTTTTCCCCTTCGTGTTGCCATTCGACAGAAGAAATTAAAATGAACACAAAAATTAATTAAAATTGAAATTGCTTTTATTTTCTTGCCATTACCTTCAGAAACTAAATTAAGGATTTGAAAAATAATTGAACGTGCCAATGAGCTACATGTTTTTTTTAAACCCAGAATGGAGGTTTTGACGTGAAATAACATTGTTATACAATTATGGTTAATTTTGAATTTATCAGGAAAATTGCGATGACAGTAAGTTCATATTGAGGAAGATTTTTGTAATATGAGGATGTGCATTTTATTGTGATGTATTTTTATTTTGGAATTTTAAAGCAATATAAGTAACGGGATTTTATTCTTTATAATGAACGGGAACAAAGACAAAGCTTAATTTCCTGTAGCAAATTAAATGACACATATACTTGAATCGATTTAATATTCTTTTAGTCCATGCGAAGAACGGTATTTATTTGCTAGTATGTTTACAAAAGACAACATTCATTTCTTTATTCACTCTTGGATGTGAGAATGAAATTCTCACCTAAATCCCTTACCTAAGTTTTTAACTTAAAAAAAAATCAGGTGCATAAAAATATTATAATCATAGACAATCAATAGTCCTTCAGTTTATTGTCTCCCTAAAGTTTGAAAATGGGCTTTGAAGTCACTCAGTTAAAATTTTATTATAATTAAATTAAAGAATTAAGTGACACTAGACAATTAACAATTACATTTTCAGACCCGGTTTTTTAATGGCAAAGCTCACTGCAAATGATTAAAGCACAAACTTTTTTTGAGAGTAGTAGAGAAAAAAATGTTTTCTATTTCTTTTCTTGTAGTTTTTGGACTTCACGGCAGCGTCAAAAACGCGACTGGATTTTGTTTTATTTTTTGTTGACTTTTAAATTTGGTAGTGATAAATATGGTTCAAACCTAAATACGGCTTCTCCGAGTAAGGCGACGAATTTCGACCTGTTAAGATGACGACCCCTACTTGGTATTTTTAAATTCATTGTATTTTTTGCAATGAATTTAGTATTTTTATAAATTGCATAAAAGTTCAACAAAGTGTACATTCTAATTTAAGGTTTTATAGCTTCTTGTTTTCCCAAGGTATAGGAGCATCTTGTTTTCTAATTCCTATTTGTATCAGAAAATAACCTTATGTCTCTTATGAGTCACAGAAAAAATTTCAGAATCTTTTTGTAAAGACCTTATTTTGTCAACAAATTTACCTTCAGTTTGACATATCCAAAACTATTAATTCACAGCCATTAACTTTTACGACAAGTCTTTTGCAGCTGCGAATTTTTTTTTGTCAGCTGTTTTGTCCCGTAGGCATATTAGGGTGGATCCATAAAAAAACCGACATGGTGGTGTACGATGTTGGTGCATTCTTTATATTGTAGTAATAATATTAAGTCCACTGATAAATACAGAACGACCGGGGGTCATCTGAGCTTCCGAATCACCCCTACCTCTCCTATTTTCTAGGGAATACATGTTTAAAGATCTTAATCTGTTATCATAATCAATACCAGATAGACCCTTAATCATTTTTGTAGCCCTATGCTGAACTTTTTCAAGCAACTCTATATCTTTTCTGAGGAAGGGAGACCAAAACTGAACAGCATATTCCAGATGTGGCCTTACCAATCCCCTATACAATGGCAAAATGATCTCCTTAGATTTAGAAGTGATACTTTTTCTAATATATCCCAACATTCTCTATACGCCCAATACGCCCTACCAAAACATATATGACTACATACACCTAGAATACGAGGGAAAAACTAAATTTTTCTTAAAATTTTTCGAATATATTTTATTTCTTTCAAAGTATTTTGTGTTTTTTTTTGCCATCTTTACCCACTACGTAGAGTAAAGTACTCCATATTTTCAATACATTTCAATAAACTTCATAATTCGAGGTGAAATTGCGGCATTTGTGAACTATTTTCTTATCATGCATTGAGGTTTAAAAAAGTGTAGGAACAAAACACATTTTTGTGTATTTTAATTAATTGAAGAGAAAAGTCTAAAGCTCACGTTTGTTATCCCACCCCAACTTCCTCTACATTAGAAAGCGCCATTGTAAAGATTATCTGAATGAAGGAACTTTAAAGTGTCAAGTACAAAACATTACTTACACCAAAATATCCTTAAAATTAGGTAAAAATATTTTCAAAACTATTTATGAGATTTTATCGATAACGAACATCCAAAAATAAGTTGTTACTCAATATCCTTATTTTTATAAAAATTACTTCATTAAAAAATACTAGAGAATAGGAATTTTTTTTTTTAAGTTTTACGTAAAATGCTAGATTAAAAAACAATAAGAAAAATGCGTCACTTATTAAAACCTGATTTCTATCTTTAGCTCCACACAACATTGAAAATTATCTAAAAAAACAAACGAATGAATTGTTTTGGTTATCTTCTCAGCTTTGATTTAGTTTCGACGATTGGGCAGTTGAAATGTAGACGACAGATTCTTATCGAAATGAAGATTCTTTTATACGTTATGCTTAAAATTATTGTAATTTAGCTGAAAAAGACTGAAACGTTTTAAACTAGTACATTAAAAATAATTGAAAGAATTGTGGATATACAATAATTAATAAATAACTTTATATATACCCGGCGTTGCACGGGTGTTCCCTTAATAATGCCTCAAACAGCTTTAATATAGAGACCGGTCTTAATTTGATGATTTTCCCTACGTAATGAGATTTAACAAATCGGATAAGTATTCAACTTCATTCTTCAACAAAACTTGAAATAACAAGCTTACTTCAATATTTCATGATCTTCAAAAGAGGCCTTTAACAGATCTGATCCACTTTTATAACATTATATCTATATCAAAACAAGTAGCTTTGTAACAGAATCTGTCACTCAGCCCGCTTCCACACAACATTTGTGTTCAAAAGGAAATAAGTCGCCAAACACAATATTAATTCCATTATAAACATTTACAAGCTAACTTTGGCTAGTTTCATATATTTTATTTTGAAAATTCAATAATTATTTCTTCAATAAATATTATCGTTTGCAAAAATTAATTTATATTTCACAGAATAAATTTGCAATATTCCTCTCTTTTTAATAGAACCAAAACATTTCATATCAACATACAAACAAAGAATCTCAGTGAAATATATTTGACGTCACTTCAAACTGATTGATGTCGCAAAAATAAATTTCTTAATTAATTATTTAACAGAATTAAAGTTTCTCGAGTGATTGTTGCGAATGGCAATGGTGATTTAATTCAAATAAAAATTAATTGTTATGCTTTTTAAATGATTATTTAATTTTGCAGTTTTTTTAAATAAAGTACTTCGAATACGAATTTTTTTCTGAGATTTTCGATGTCTTCTAATTTCGATGCGCTGAATTTTTTGACGTATCACACTTGCCGGTAGCATTTGTAGTTTGGACTATGAAAGTGGGTGACAGACGGACGGACGGACAGACAGACGGACTGAACGAACTTGTATTAGTTTTATGTTTTGCTAATGCACTGAAATGCTAAAGAAAAGTATATCGTGGTGAAACTTTAAAGAGTTGTGCTGTCACAAATCAAACTTTTTAACCCGAATTTATGACTATACACATGCACAATTTACGTTTAAATACCAAAAACAAAATGAATAATGTATTTAAATTAAAACATTTCACATTTAACCCAAGTGCTTTTACTTATTTTTATTTTTTTGCAATTTCGCAAGATTATACAGACATATATTTTTCAAGTTTTTAGTTAAAATGTTAAATCTATGAGATACTCTTTAAAAAATCAAAGCTTTCGGATGAAATAATGCATAATTTTTTTTTAAAGTAGCTAAATAACTTTCCTCTTCCGTTCTGCATATCGCACCGTACGCGGAAAAGAGACCTATCGGCCAAAATTGACTTTTTAAGATAACACTACTATAGGATGAAAAAAATTTGATATCTTTCGATTGGTGCAATCGGCATAGCGATCCGAGCCCTAGTTCGGCTGCAATTAATATATAGGCCTTTCTTTCGCGTTTGTTTTCTGATGAAAATGAGCGCGAAAGAAAGACCTATCGCACCTGGCGTTTTTTCGTTATGCGTTTTGCAGCAGCGGCGGCGATGAAGTTAAGTTTGAAGTGCTTAAATGGAAAGGTTGAAGTCGGTTATTTATTTATTTTCTTTGTTTCTTTATTTGAAATACTCATTCAAAAGCTCTGTTTTGTGTTATTTAGTACAATAAATATATATAAAAAAAATTCATGTAATATGTGTAGATTGCAAAATGATAATGCAATATGTATAGATGGGCAATTCTACCATAATTTTTAATTTTATGTCCCTTGGGCATAACTGAAAAAATTAATATTTCTTTTCAATTTTTTCTTATTATACTAATAGACTGGTCCTTAAACAATTGCAAAACGGAATTTCAAAGCAAAGAAACTCCAAAAATGTTTTAAATCACAAAACAATACAGAAAATTCCTTACCGTCGTATGTCCCGAATGTCAAATTTTTAGTTTAGTGCTCAAACTAACACATTGTTTAGCTAAAATTTACTTTTATTTGGATTTTAAATTGAACTACTACTACATCTTTACCAATTCCTTCCATAAAATTTTGGCTATTAATATTTATAATGTGTATTTCTCTTCTCCTAACTTTGTCCCTGGGTTTTGGTACATTCACTGACCTCATTGCTAAAGTGGTGAAAAGAAGCACTGGATGGAGCTACAGTGATTCTTCAATCATGAAAACTGTACTGAAGAAAGCTCACATTTCAGATAGTAGCCGCATTTTTTTTGCTACTTTATCAATAAGCCTAAAAGTTTAAAAAACTCAGTAAAATGAGCTGCGAGGCTTTATTGCTTTCCTTACAGTCACCCAGGGTTAAGGTTAATTTTTGCTTGATAATTGAAATTTTTTTCTATAAATATGTTTAAGTGGAGTATAAGAAGAAAAAAAAACCATTTTTATTAAACTGGAGTTAGTTTAAACACAAAAAAGACAGGAAAACATCGTGAATTTCCTTACCTTCCGTTCTGCACCTTCCGTTCCTTACCATCGCATTGATCTAGGGATGGAAAACCTAAACCAGTTTTAAGACTAACCGGTTTTTTGTGACTTCGGTTTCATTGAATTCGTAAGGCCGGTTTAGACCAGTTTCTTTAGCATCGGTTTTTTAAAAATACTGCCATCCCTTATTATTGTTTTTTGTTTTTTACAAATGAGCTTTTCTGAACTTTTTTTCGTATTCTAGAACCATTATAAGCAATTTTACATACATTTAAAGTGACTTTGAAAAAATAAATTTCACATGTTTTTTGTACCTGAAATTAAAAATTATGGTAGAACTGCCCAGATATATATATATTTCAAATTAATATTTTAGCAAACGATAAAATGTTTTAAATCGTTTTCAACGTCGGTATTTTACTATAAATCTAAACTCAATTGCTACAACTTGACAGTTTGCGATATAGTCAGTGAATTCAACTGTATACTTAAGGTATGAAGTATCCTTACAACTTACTTTTAAAATTTAAAACTTTTTTTTAATATTTCATGAGTTTTAAAATGATTTTAAAATTTTAATAATGCTTCAAAATTTATTTTTGTTTTAATTTTAAACATGATACATAGAAAAATTTTAATTGAAAGGTTTTTGTAGAAAAATGTGGATATGATTTCTTATATCTTGTAAGTCCTTATTTTGTAAAAGTGATTCGTTTCATAACACTTATTTTTTATGTAAACAAACTATTATGATTTCAATCATTGAATATATTAAATTATAAAAATAAACATGACTTTAAAATAATATCGTAATTACATGATAAGAGATAAACCTTATTACATAAACTTCATTAAAATGGTTAAAAACAAGCTTTTTGTTAAATTTAATTTTAACAAGAAGTTCATAAAGAACTAAAATAGCCTACTTTCCTGTTACTTAAATACTTACTGAAGTTCTAATCGGGAAAAAATCTAGGTTCCTAAAATAAATATCATCAACAGCCGTTTCTACACTAGATTTATACACATTAGAAAAAAAAATCGAAACACAGCACCCAGCTATAATTTAAACTTTTAAAAGCCAAAATCAACTATTTTCCTTAATATTCTTTCGCAAATTAATTAAATATTATTTATTATCTGCTCGTGATTTATTTGTAGTTCGAAGAATAATTAAATATTTATTAATAACAAAAGTAATGAAACAAATCCGAACTGCATTAAAAAATAAGAAATGTAAATTAAAACTAAGCATAATTGCATGCAAAAGTATGCCTTGCCGCTTTCTTGGTAGATAATTAATGAATAATCAAAGAATCAAATTGTGTTACATTTTATGACGTCATTCCAAACTGATTCATGAAAATATTATTTTGCTTCAAATATGTTTAAATAAATAAAGTTTCTCATGCCATTGTTGATTTGGCAACAGTGATTTAAATGACTCAAAATTGAATTTTAATGCTAATTCAATGGGAAATTCGCCGAAAGATAGTAGATTTATGTCCGTCCGGACGTACAGACAGACGGACAAAAAGTATGAAAGTTGGGTATCTGAGGTCATAGCTTTCTAACAAAAAAAGAATTTTTAAGATCCGAGGGATAGAACCGATTTTGGAAGAGGGATACGGACAGACGGACAGACAGACAGACGGAAAGACAGACAGACATACAGACAGACAGACAGATGGACATCAACCGCATTTCAATACCTACAGTGATTTAAATGACTCAAAATTGAATTTCAATGCTAATTCAATGGGAAATTCACCGACAGATAGTAGATTTATGTCCGTCCGGACGTACAGACAGACGGACAAAAAGTATGAAAGTTGGGTATCTGAGGTCATAGCTTTCTAACAAAAAAAGATTTTTTAAGATCCGATGGATAGAACCGATTTTGGAAGGGGGGTACGGACAGACAGACAGACAGACAGACGGACATCGACCGCATGTCAATACCTACTTTTTCATTTTTTTAATTCTTTCGAATTAAAAAAAGAAAAGTAGGCTAAAAAAATACATTCTTATTGTTAATCAATATATTATTATGTTATAAAAATGCTTTAAGTAAATGAGTATTCTTCATAAGTATGTTTCCTTAATATTTAGAATGAATTTGCAGCAAACGTTTTAGGACCGGTCGTCATAAGAGCCGTTTGAAATGTTATTAAAACTTTAAACGGCTCTCCTGAAGAATGGTCTTTTTCGCGATCGGTCTCTTTTCCGCGTATGGTGCGATATTTTGACACCTTTTCCATACTTTTACGTTTCGTTTTTCAGATGGATTTCAGACAGACGCACAGTCAGACGATAATATAGATTGCGGAATTATGGAAAAATTATTTCAAAATTCATATTCACTAGATATTTCCACACCGAACAAGGAAGTAAGTAGTTATATATTAGAAACTATAATTATGTGTATCGTATTTTGTTTATAAATGTATTTTATTTAGAAATTTACGAATAAAACAGATTTTGTGTAAAATTCTCCGGAATTTCAATCTAACTTTCACTTTGTATAATAATATACGTATCCCTAAATAAACGTATCAGAAAAAACTCAAATTCTAAAGAAATTTTTCAAATTTTTATTGCTTTTTATTTGTATTAAAAGACAAATATGCTAATTTAAAACATAGCTTCTCTACCGATTACTTTAAAACCTTCACCCATTGAAATTTTAAAAAAATATACATATTTTAAAAAAAATTTAATACGTAAAAAAATCTCTGTAGTGTGAAATAGTGTTTAACACTTTTTGCTTAAAAATGAAATTGGCAATCCTATCTCGCAGACATCAAAACATCCTTGAAAGAAAAACAACTTTCAAAGAGATCTCTTTGCGTGTTTCTATGATTTCGAACATAATTTATGGGTGAAGTTCTTTTGACGACCATTTTTAACGTCAATTCATGCAATGATTCAGATCATTAAAATCCCAATACGAAACACTCTTCCAACGCTATCATATCAGCTATAGTGGAAAATATTTTAATGCATGTTAGTAAACGAAATAAAAAACATGTTACTTTTGTTTCCCAACCAACAGGTACCGGTGAACCAAAATTGCTAGCGGGTCAATAAAACTTGACATTTGCGTACTAAAGCAACACTTACTTTGGAATATGGCCGAAACTTAAACAATTTAATAAATTTTACGATCGCCTGAACTAGAATCTTTGCATACGGTAATCATATCTTGTCCAGACTCTTAGCGATGCATGCAGCAAAAATAACCTTCAAAAGTCTGTTGCTATACTTCTGAACACCAATGATTTATAACAATCTTCATTTAAAGCTAGAGCTTCCATTCATTCGGATTTCTAAGGACAAGCCCCAGAAATAATGCCGAAACGATCGTATCTGTCAACAGGGACGACATTTTAGTATATATTTATAGACTATCCAAAATACATTAAAAGTTTTCAACATTTAAAATAGTTTGCTTTACGAACAATAGCCGAAAGTTAGACTTAAAACAGGACTGTTTACGAATTATTGCAGACAAAATTAGCATTTGTTGAACTACATTTCTACACATGATCGCCTGAACCAGAAAATACAGCAAACACAAATTTTCCAGAATCCAAAAGATTATTGCAGGAAAAACAACCTTCAAAAGAGAATTCTATGCATATTGCTATAGTTTCGAACACCAACAGTAATTGGTGAATTTCTTCTTTTGACGTCCAAGCTTCAATTCATTACAGAAAAAAATGCAAAGGCGATCTTATTAGTTGAAGACAATTAGTAGATATTTGTTAAAAGACAATTTAGTAGATATTTGTAAATTATTCCAAATGAATAAAAAGTTTTAAGCATTAAAAAACTTTTGCCTTACAAACAATGCCCAAAACTCAAAAACTTAATTAGTTTACGAATTTTTGGTGGACAAAATTGACTTTGTTGAACCAAATTTCTACACATGATCGCCTAAACTATAAATACAGCAAACAAATCTTCCAGAATCCAATAGATTCTTGCAGGAAAAACAACCTTCAAAAGAGAATTCTAGCATATTGCTATAGTTTCGAACACCGACAGTGATTGATGAATTTCTTCTTTTGACGTCCAAGCTTCAATTCATTACAGAAAAAAATGCCAAGGCGATCTTATTAGTTGAAGACAATTAGTAGATATTTGTTAAAAGACAATTTAGTAGATATTTGTAAATTATTCCAAATGAATAAAAAGTTTTAAGCATTAAAAAACTTTTGCCTTACAAACAATGCCCAAAACTCAAAAACTTAATTAGTTTACGAATTTTTGGTGGACAAAATTGACTTTTGTTGAACCAAATTTCTACACATGATCGCCTAAACTATAAATACAGCAAACAAATCTTCCAGAATCCAATAGATTCTTGCAGGAAAAACAACCTTCAAAAGAGAATTCTAAGCATATTGCTATAGTTTCGAACACCAACAGTGATTGATGAATTTCTTCTTTTGACGTCCAAGCTTCAATTCATTAAAGACCCGCTCCAGAAAACAATGCCAATGATTGTATCCGCTGTCCTGGAAGACATTTTAGCAAAAATTTGTAAAATATCCAAATACATAAAAAGTGTTTAATATTTAAAAGCTTTTGCTTTACAAACAATGGCCGAAACTTAAACTTGAATCAAAATTGTTTAATAATTATTTATCGACAAAATCGACATTGTTGAACCATATTTCTGCACATGATTATCTGAACCATAAAATACAGTTAACAAATCTTCAAGAGTGCAAAAGTTTCTTACAGGAGAAACAACCTTCAAAATAGAATTCTTGCTATGAATTTCTTCTTTTGACGTCTAAGCCTCAATTAATTAAAGAACCGCTCCAGAAAACAATGCCAAGGTGATTGTATCAGCTGACATGGATAACATTTTAGTAGATATTGGTAAAATATTCAAAATGTATGAAAATTTTTCAATACTTTTCCTTTACAAACAATGAAACAAACTTAAATCAGGATTGTTTACGAATTATTGCTGGACAAAATTGGCATTTGTTGAACCGAATTTCTACACTATATAAATCGACTATACAGCCTGAACTATATAAATCGACAAACAAATCTTCCAGAATCCAAAAGATCATTGCAGGGAAAACAACCTTCAAAAGAGAATTCTATGCATATTGCCATAGTTTCGAACACCAACAGTGATTGATGAATTTCTTCTTTTGACGTCCAAGCTTCGATTCATTACAAAACAATGCAAAGGCGATCGTATCAGCTGTCATGGACGAAAAGAGAAAGTAGTATTCGAAAACGTTTTATTGACGAGATTACAGACACAAACAAAACGCGAGTGGTCACGTGACTCCGAGTTTTGCATTCGGTGCACGTTTCCAAGCCTACGGGCATCGTGGAACGAAAGTGACAATACATATCAATTATTAAATTGCTGTCACAATGCATACAGCGTCGCCCGTATCAGTTGCATAATTAATGCTGGCCATACCTGTTTTCCCCTGCGCATGGGGACTTCAAAGCTTGTGGAACACTTCGTTTGAATTCGTAAAAACTTTGAAATGAGTGTCCTTTTCAAATTATCTGTAACCGGGACATAGTTTATATTGTAGGGCAACATTCGAAAGTTCGATGATCTTCATCTACTCTGTTGCTCGTAATTAATAGTTAGCTATGCAGATATTTATTGTGCTACAATTGTTGCACTATATTATTATTCAGTTATTTGAGTTTATACAGTTGTTTCATTGGGGTCAATTAGAAGATTAATAAAAATTAATATCAGTAGAGTAATATGTTTCATTTATTGAGCTTATGTTTTTCTTAAAAAAATATTACATATTAATATGTAATAATGTTAAGGGATTAATAATTTTATTACTTACAGTAACAGGTTATTATTTAGTTATTTGACTTGGGGCAAAAGGGTCAATTTGGAAATTAATAGAAATTGATATTAGTAGAATAGTATATTTCACTAATTTAACTTAACGGTTTCTTTAACAAAATATCCCAGATTGAAATGTGTTAATGTGAACTAATTAATAATATTTTTATTCTTTTCCGATACAACAGTTTTAGTAAATTATTGCTTTCTGCCAGAATAATTTACGAATTTCAACATGTAGGTGGGACTCGGGACACTATATCCTATGCGAAACTTAATTGTTAGTTCTTATTCTAGATAAAATAAGCAGCTCAATTTTTAAAACTTCTAATTCTGATAAAATTATTGTTTTAAACAAAATTGGTAAAAAAATCAACGAAGTTTGTAGTTTATGTGTTTCATTTTTTGCTAAACATAAATAAATGATCTATGTTTTTGATATTATAAACTAACACTTATTTCTGTTTAAAAAATAAGGTAATTAATAATTACTACTAAATATTAATAATATGCCATTCCGCGTACAAAATTATCACAATCATGTTTAAAAATACAAAAATTTCTGAAGATAATATGAATAAAAAGATTCGAAATTGTTCAACTATTAGCAGAAAATAACTCTATGTGTGTAAATTGCTAAACAATGTTTATTTAGATATTTTAAGAAAACTTTAACTTTACATGAATATTAAAAGTTTAAATGAATTATTTCGTGTACAGGGTTAAAATATCCTTTTATGATGCTTTATTTAACCTGCACTTTTTTATTATAAAAATGACGGAAATATAAAATAATTTATTTCTATTATGTGATATTTTTTTACTTACGTCAGAACCTTTACAATTCCTTCATAATATCCTCGTATGAGAAAAAAAACAACGATAATGACATTTTTCTCATTTAATGCTATGAGTTGTATGATTTTGATGCTTATTTAGCATAGATGATGCTTTATTTACCCTGCACTTTTATTTTAAAAAAAATCGCGAAACATAAAATAATTGATTTCTATTATGTGATCATGTATATTTTTTATGTACGTCAGAACCTCAACAATTCCTTTGTAATATCCTTGTATGAAAAAAACAAAGATAATGAGATAGTTTTCATTAATTTCTATGAGGTGAATGATTTTGCATTTTTTCTTTCACTTCCATTAAAGGTAGTAAAAATTACTTAAATAGATTTTTTTTTTATGTGTTCAGTATGTTTTGCTATTTCATGCACATTTTTATATTTTTCTTTGATAAATAAGGTCAATAATAAACGAAAGAGGTTCTACTTTTAAAAATATATTATTTTTTAATAACAGGGTTATTTGTAATTGAAAATTTAATTTTACTCATTAATTTGTTAACTATTGAATAATATTATCTATTAAGTACACAAAACTCAAACCAAATAAAAATACATGAAACGTAATGTTTTAAATGTATCTTTCATTGTAGATCAATTAGCAAAATATTTAATTAGCCACAAAATTAACTGTACAAGGACAGGATTCAGTTTGAATCACTGAGTAGCAACCTTTTCAATTAGTGGTTCATAATACCCTTCCTGCTGTTCCTGGCTCTATCAATCGGTTAATATTTATTCCTGAACTACGAATAGATTAAGCTATGTAATGATAGTAGAATAAAATAACCATAAAAATTTCAATGACACTGCTTGATCAACTGTGTGCGGGGTTTTTTTTTCACTATCATTTTTTATCATACAATCTTGATTGAGAAACATACACTAACTTTACATTACCATCCTAATTATCCTAACATGCAAGAGCACCTTAATTTAAACCTCGTTCTAAATAACCATAATTTACGTGGGAAATGTGGTTTTTGCATGCACGACCAATACTAAACCCTCATTACCATAATTGCATTATAAACAATGATACAACCCTAAACCAAACCCCATCATGACGTCTCAATGTCTGTCACGACATTCAAACTTCAAAGACAACTTTTTTCGGTGGGCGTTCTCCAACTTTGAAAGTAAACTTTCGCTATTATCTCTTTTATTGGTAAGGAAGAAGCAAAAACCACAGAAAAAACTGGAATGGTTGTAATGAGAGGGGAACCCCCAAGTCCAAGGTCATATACTTAGGAACTTCGAAAAGTACTGAAGATTCTTTTGCGTATTGGTGTGTCTGTGGTGGCCGGATTTTTGTTCGACCCTCTATCCAGAAATTTCGACTAAAGCCAATGACCTTTTTTACGATCTTCCATCAACCAACATGACCCTATCATCAGTTGTACTTCAATTATTTAACTGATTCGGGATTTTTGGGATGTAAGGGTAAAGACAATAACAAGCGAGATGACAAGGAGTAAAATCGAAATTGCAGTTACAAAACCCATTGACGTCAATGAACAAGTTTTGTTTGTTGAAAATGACGAAACCTTTCAGTTTCGCGAGAGAGTCTTGAATGCATTTTATTTATGACTTTAGGCTATGACAATATAATTGGTTACTTCCGATTACAAATCTAATCCCAGTATAGTATTTTCATATTAGGTTAATACGTTGTATATCCAGCAGCCATGATTTTACATCCACAAAAATGTGGTGAATGTATATATGGCATGTAAGCATCTTGAAAACTTTACAATATGTATACAGAAATTCAAGGAAATCGAGAATATTGTTACAAATTATCAAATAAGTACCGAAAAGTATAAATTAATTTGCAGGAAATACTTTTTCTTTAGCTGTCTATTTGCGAGGTGGAAGGTAAAATTTTATGGCAGCAAAAATCCTTAAATTAATAAGAAAATCATAATAACAAAAATAATGGGGCAGATCTACAACGATACCAACAGGGTAAATCCTAACCACAAAAAACAAATTGTTTTCCCTTACTACGATGCCTGGAAATGTGACTGAAATGTGCACGTGTGGACAAACGTGGCTTTAAAAACGTGATGGGTCTAATCTTCTTTAACATCTTCAAAATTAAGTAGCTTGTTTTTTGTTTGTTTCTAAACAAAAGCAGGTATTCGGCTTCACCTTCAGAGATTTGACAACTTTCACTCGCACATGAGGATGTTGTGGAGAAGATTCTCTGTAAGCAATCAATCATCTAGCATCAATTTGTTTGGAGCATTTCGTCCACACACCATTTATAAAGCAAAAAAAGTAATATATTCACTTTGTTTGTCTGTCAGTCACTTTTCGGGACTAAATAGTTATGTATAAAAGCATCATCAATCTAGTTGCGAAATAAAATTTCAATGCAAAAAGTGTTATTTTTGTATTTTGTAATTTTTATCTCATCGATTTGAAATTGAATTTAGCAAAAAATGTCAAGTATTGATTAAATGTACTAAGGGTAATCAAATTAAATAGCCATTTCGACGCGTCAAGGTCATTACTGGAATTAAACGCTCTTCTTCTTGACTAATGTTTTAAAGAAAACTACTTGTGCGAAAGCGGTTCTAAGGGACAGTTAGTGTTAAAGCTAACTTGCTTACAATAAGGTTTAAGGGGAATGAAGCCCGCTGGACGGCGGGTCTCCAAAGCAAAGTACCTCAGTGTTAATCCAATGGAGAGAAAAAAAATTATTTTTTCTAAGCCACATTTCTCCAGCTGTATTGAATACTTTTCAAAACGAGGTTTTTTTATTGATAAAGGTGGATGACTTACTGGTCCCGACAATCCTACTTTTTGAAATTGGTTTGAATATTTTTTTAATTTTCAATAAATAATTGTACACAAAATATTCGAAGCAATTTCGTAAAGTGGGATTATAGGCACCTGTAAGTTATCTACATTTATCATTTAAAAAAAACGTTTTTAAAAATATTTAATGCATACGGGGAAATGTGGCTTAGAAAATAAGTTTTTTCCCCTTTGGATTAACACTGAGGCAGTTTGGTTTGGAGACCCGCGATCCAACGGGCTCATTCCCCCTTAAACAAGAAGTAAGGGCGGATAAGGTTTGCACTATAGTTTTTATTTTTATAGTTTGTACTTCATGAACTAAGAAGGACAAAAACATCACGATTGTCCTTCAACTCAATGTGTTTTTTTGATTCAAGGAATATCTCTCACTGATCTCACACAAGAAGATTCTCCGAAAGAACATAAAATATGCAGTTTGTTTGCTAAGTCATAAAAAGAGGGTTCACCTACAAAACATATTTGCCTACTTTGAAAAGAAATTCCTACAATAACAATAACACAACCGACACAATTGCAGGTAAGGGTAATTTCTTACATCAACAAAAAATGAGCCTATATATGTCATCACAGTTTTTTTTTACAAAGGTACACAATTTTTTGTTCAATGCAAAAGAAATGTGCAATTTTATTGCTTCAAAAAATAATTGTATATTCGAAAATAGTGTGCTACAATAAAAAAAATTCTAAGAATTTCTCACATAAAAACAAGTTTTTAAAAAACAAAAATATGACGCAAAACCATACGTATTATGGGCTATGGAAGATGCACATTTTCAGCATAATTTAAATTTTTAATTTTAAGCTAAATGTTAGTAAGTTTTCGATAATAAAAGCAAGTGTAAATCTCTTTGAGAGTTGTTTATTATTTTTAATCGAACGTATGTGCTATGAAATGCTCTTATTTTTAGCACAAACTGTTATTGTTATTATTTTTAAAATAAGAATTTTAATTATTTTTCGATAAAAAAGCAAGATTTATAGAAGATATTCTTTGGACAGATTATCTTCTTCTCTTAGAGTGATTCTTTGCGATGGAGTAATTTAAAAATTAATGAGTTGTTACGAAAAGTAAAAATTTTAAGCAAAATGTAATTTATTTAATAAAAAAATACAATTATTATTTTTAAAACAGGTAATGCAACACAAAAGTTTCTTAAACTGTATAACGGAGCAGTTTCCATATACCTTTACATAAATAATATTTGTGTACTTTTTTCAATAAAGAATTTTTTACTAATGATAATTATTTTTAAATTTCATTAATGTTTACAGACATGAAATAAATACAGCCAATGATAATAAAGAAAAATATAAAATGCATATGTTGTATAGAGTTATAAACAGAAATATTCTTAATTTTTCAAGTGCAACAAAAATAAAGATCTCGTTTGCATAAGATCTGTCATTATGACCCCTGTCTGCATTTGCACTTTGTTAAAATTCGACCATTTCAAACACAAAAGTCAACGACCCACCAAATCCGCCATATTTGACCACTTTATAGATCTGAATTAAAGCGCAAGAATTCCACAAGTCTAGAATTTGAATGAAAACGTCACGTCCGCATATCAAGCGTTCTCGTCTGCGATTGGTCAGATGAACACGCGATGTGGTGTGATGTAAAAAAGCTCATTTTCGTATCACCCGACTCCGCATCCGTTTTTACTTTTATGCATTGTACTACTTTTTTAATGCATTTTTTCTTCTTCTGAAAATCACCCATCTAGATTAATGGCTGAATTGAGAGCATTGTTCAGTTCACCCCATATCAAATTCTACGAATATCCTTAGCCCGATTCAGTTTTCAGTCCGTTGCATAATTTTTAGGCATAATAATTCAAAGAATTGAATGATTCTTGCTTAATATTATTTATAAATTTCGTAATGAAAATTTAAAAAAATATTTTTTTTTAAAAATTAAACTTGAGCAAAAAAGTTATTTATAATGTGTAACGTTTATTTCTAAGAAAATATATACAGTTCATAGTAAAATACTATTTCAATGTAAAAGAAATAACATTGAAAACATAGCAACAAATGTATATTTTCGTAAAAGAAGACAATAGGGATTGCAGAAGGTATCATCTAGTCTCGGATTTTTTTTTAAATTTTAATAGGTTAAATCATAACTTCATATAGTACGATTCTCAAACCATTTTACAGGATAAACATATTTACGGTACAATTGAAAATTATTTTTCATACAGAAGTTTTATAAGTTTTTTCATGTTATTGTGTAAAAAGTTTCTGAGTAAAGGTTTTCACGAGTAAAGAAATACAGTAATGTGTGTGCAAAAAGTTCTTTTTGTTTTATGTCCGTCTGCTATCACTGTCACTCACTATCGCTGATTGAGTAGTTTTATATTTGAAACCTTATCAATCTACATGCAAAATATATTCATTCTTCTGATGTTCTTTTTCTTTGATTTAAAAATGAATTCATAAAATAGTTATAAGCATTGAGTGAATTCGCGAAAGGAAATCGATTTAAATAGTCGATTCGGCGCGTGAAAGCCATGACTATCGAAAGAAGTTTCAAGTAAAAGCGGAATCTACGGGCGGAAAACTTCAGATAAAAATGTTCATAAGACAAAAATTAAACCTACAAATACAAATAAAATTTCAAAAAATACTGGCACTTTTGCACATATTATGTTATTATGAAGCCACGAAAAATAGGTAAAATTACTAAAATCACATTTTGAAATGCTTTAAATTAGAATGAATGATAGATTCTGTCCAAGCAATACCCAATAGATGGAGATATTTTGGACAAGTGTCGGTGGAGAATGGATATATTTAAAAAAAAATTACAACAACAAACAATTTTTACTCTATGTTACAATTGGTCAATTATAAATTTAAATTTTCCAATCCATAAATTACAAGGAATAGCATTTTTATTGTTAAGTTTTTGGAAAAAAATAAATTTTAAAAGTAATGCCAGTGTTTAAAAAATTTTGTTTCCAATAAAATAATTCAAGACAAGTATGTCGAAGTTTTTATAGTAAAGGTGCTTGAGAGCATATTTCTTAGACTTTTCAAACATATTCATAATCAACATTTATTAAATTTTATAAATATTTTTTTAATGTTTTGCAAACAATAATTCTAAAACTTTTGAAAACATTTACTCAAAGATATCATGAATAACATATATAAAATCTTTAAAACACAATTCTTTCACGTATTTGATACGTGATGTTATATGACAAACTCTTTAAAAAAATAACTTTTTTGGACAAAAATTCAACAAGTGAAACCTTTACATTAAATTACAAGGAATCGCCAACCTATACCGATATTTAGTTCGTAAAATAAATGGGAATATTTCATAAGAATATATTCACCTTAATCAAAGTATCCCTACTTTCACCTATTCAGCAAGGGCACTAATAAACAAATTGACGAACATCCGCTCTGATAACTGTAAAACAATTAAACGTACAACAAACAAGAACTGCGTTGACACCTAACGCAAAATGAACCCGTTACAAATGACTTAGATATAACTCGTGTTAGTCTCGATCTTCGTTTTTTGTGTGTTTGTGTGTTTTTCGTAGATCACCTGTTCGCTTCCAGACCGGTCAGATTACTGACCTTGCCCGAGTGGAATCCACCCCAAACAAAAATACATTTGTAACAATTATTTTCAACAACAACATCTATTTTTACACCAAAAAATAAAGTTAAGCAGCCTGAGTTGACCATCAATGTCCACAAACACATTCCAAACCAGAACTTTCCAGAGACTCATCAATGTATAGCAGCGTGGTTTGCCTTAGTCGTAAATGACATTTTCATAAAACGTTAATTTAAAATTTATATGGTCCCTATTCAACGTTTTCCGAAATAAGCAAACTTGTGTGGGTAGTTGTTTGTCGTACAAATCGAGACCGAGAAAGAAATTAAGTTTTGGACCTAAGCAATCCTCCATTATGGTGTATTTTCAAATTTACTGGAAACTCATTAAAGCTTTTTCAAACCAATGAAGTGGTCCATCACGAGAAGATGTTAAAAAAAATTGCGTGACACTGCGAAGACAAGTGGCACAAACAAGCGACGTCCTGTATATTAAGTGAGCATCAACTTGAACAAAAAGCACCGATACCATCTTTCCAGAAAGCTAAGATCGAAGCAGAGCCCGAGGCTGCTACTCGCCCTTGAAAATCAAAATTAAACTTCTGTGGCTTGACAAAGATGTAGAATTTAATTGAATTTCAGTAAAAAAGTAAAATAGGTCTGGAAGTAAAAACTATGCTATATGAAAAGACATTTCTTTCTCCTATAGTTGTTACAATGAAAGTTGCGATTAAAAATTACCCTCTGAGGGATACGTACGCAAATTAGCTAAGTTAAACTTGTTTTCATTGCATAAGATTAAAATGTAAATTTTTAACTGAACATTTAATTTCTTTAATTTTTTTAAAATTGTATTTCCGTAGCAGACGTTTACTAATAACTCTTCCATAATTTAAATTTCAAAATTCACTAAAATTGTACAATTTGTGTATTTTTAAAAATTACTTGTGTTGCTGGAAAACCTGACAGTCAGGTGACAGGTTTATACGTCTGTATACCTCGAGGGTTAAAATGGTTGTATAAGAACTGGATGTTAAAATAACGTGAAATTTTACAGTAAAACTAATTGAGTAATGGGATTTGGTATGTCGAAAAATAATGTATAGGTAATAATGATAAAATAAGTCAAAAAAAGTATCCATTGCTTATTTGCTTCGTAAGCAGATTGAGAAGTCACTTTGCTCCCTTGATGCAGTTATATGGAAGAAATTTCCCCTTTCACATGATCTACCGCCATTTTAACCTGTAAATGTAATTAAAGCCATCATGTGCATCGTTCCGACATTGCTAAACTTTAT
Organism: Oedothorax gibbosus; assembly: GCA_019343175.1. Taxonomy (NCBI): domain Eukaryota; kingdom Metazoa; phylum Arthropoda; class Arachnida; order Araneae; family Linyphiidae; genus Oedothorax; species Oedothorax gibbosus. Next base: position 1,729,486 of record JAFNEN010000106.1, read on the forward strand.
TATGAATGATAACTCTCAATTTTAGAGCTATTTCAAATTGCAATTGTAATTTTTACCATTCGGTACCTTGCGTTTCTTTATCTGCAAAGTACCAAAGTCCATTCATTCCAAATAGCACAACTATTCCGCTAAAAATAAGTCATTTTTGACAAAAATATCATTTGCTGCCCTTCCGAACCAACTCTACGTACAACACAGTGAATTAAAGCTCTGAACTTTCTAGGCGGACCTCACGTGATGTAAACACTAGAAAACGTGTTTTTGTCGATACATTAAAGTAGAAAATTTTAGAAGGAAAATAGCCTCCATAACAATTACGCATGTTATGTTTTGACTGAGACTATTATGTGAGGAAAATAAATAGAAGCCGTCTTCATGGACACCTAAGTTTTTGTTTTCTAGATTGAAGTAACAGTGAAAGATAACATATTATGTGATGGTATCTATGATGATGTTTGTTTGTCCGTTTCGGACAACAAGTACAATTAAAAGTTTTGGCATGGACGCGTTTAAAAAGTTAATAAGTCATGAGGATTTTATTTTGAATTAGAACATAAATCAAGGTAAACGAAAATGAAGGTTGTTGCGTAGGGAACTACAAAATTAGTATAAAATATTCATGGTAAAGCAAACACTAAATAAATTTTGCATTGTATTGCAGCAGTGTTTCGGCATTATTTAACTATGCTATTGTCTTGAATTCTTAACTGGTTGTTTTCAGCCTCTTGCATGTAACAGATGAAATAAAACATTGTTCTTTACTGAAACAATTTCCATTAAAGGAATTGAAATGTATGGAATCCAGGATTTATGTATCTAGAATGTAATATTTTGGCATTTCATACAATTGGATTACTTGTTCAAATGTAATATTTAAAATTTAAATAAAAAATAGTTTACATTAAAAGATATCAAAAAAGAAGTTTGTGAAAAAAAATTACTTCGATTAAAGTAACTCGAAAAACAAATTTCTCAGCAGGAAAAATTTAATCTCAAACATTTAAATACAAGGAAATTTATATATAATTTTCATGTAATTAAATTTTAACTACGATAATTAATAATTAATTTAAACAATGGTTATAAATTAGGTTGTCCACTCAGGAAAGAATAAATGTCTTTCTTTTTCCTTTCTTCAAAAATAAAAAATTATCAATTAAGGCATTTTTTATGTGAAATCATGTATGTATTAAGATGTATATTTGTGTAAAGTATCAAAATATTAGTCTATATACTAACTATATTAAGCAAGGTATAAACTGAAAACTTAGCTAAGAGTGAACACGATAAAAGCGTTCCTGAATATTTTTTTACAAATAATGCTCATCTGCAAAAATAATTGAAAATATATTATTAAAATAAAATTGAAATCGAGATAAAAATTAGACAAACAATTATATTTTATTTCTTTATTTTAAAGTAGGTTCAATTTACTCAGTGTTTAATTAGCCAGCCAGTTTTAATGTAATTAAATTAATATATTTACAAATTCAAAGGAAAATTTAGCACTTCTATAACAATTATGTATATTATTATCAACATAGAACCTTTCCTTATAACCAAGAAATTTTAATTTGACGTGTATTAACTATGAAGAAATGTTACAAAACAATCCATTTTACTCTCCTGTCTCCTGAGAGGTTATCAGAGTAATTTCTAGATGGAAAGATAACTCATAAAGGGAAAAAAACTGTTTTCAATTAAGGAAATAAAACACTGGAAGAATCTTTCTTCAAAAACAAAGCAAAAACGCGGTGTGTTTTGATATGTCAATAAGATTTTGACAGAGAGACATACACTGCGCATGCGCATAAAGTGGGTGTGTTACTTTCAGGTTTCTCCTACGATGTTGCTAGTAAAGTTTGTAAGAGATTAAACTTTTGTGTAATTTGCGGTTTTTTTAACATTTTGGAAGTTGGGAAAAATCTTAGCCTTTGGAAACACATAATCTTTCTAGAATTGTATAATTTATCACCTTTTTTATTACTAGATAATAAAATGAGCAATTGTTTTAAAAAAAGCAAGCACTAACTGGAATTTAGTATTTAATTTCACTTTCTTACTAAGGAAAGTTTTTATTTTATTAAATACAGTGTTTTAAAATTGACGTAAAAATTTCGCTATAGAAAACGTATATATCTTTTCATTTTCTTTTTTTTTCTCCAAAAGGTCCTAAAAGTTGATACATTTTAGTATTTATTAAAACAAGAGCTTTAGCATCAACCACCTACTTGTCTTGTATATAGTCTCCCAAATTTAAAAAACTACTTTAAGCAGAAAAACATTTTTTTCATTGTAATAAAAATAATACGTAACTATCTAACATAAATCAGAATTTTTATAATTTTTTAAGCATATTTAATTTGGGGGATGCTAAGGGTTAAACAAATTTTAAAAAATCTGTGGAGCTTTCAGAGTCTAAAACTTAAAAAACAAATAAAATATTTTGTATTTGCCCTTATTTAAACTTAGGCGCTTGCAGCATGTACTTACATTTAATCGTATTCTGAAAAATAATTATACGGATAAAGGTGAACTAGGAATATAATAGATTTCAGAAAGCTGAGTTCCAAGTGTTTGATATTTATAAACAAGTAGGTTTGTAACAGAATCTGTCACTTAACTCGCTTCCACATATTTGTGTTTAACAGGAAAAAACGCGCCAAACACAACATTAATTCTATATTTAACATTTACAAGCTAAATTTGGCTAGTTTCATTTATTTTATTTCGAAAATTCAATAATTATTACTTATCGTTTGCAAAAATTAATTTATATTTTAAAGAATAAATATGTCATATTCCTCGCTTTTAAATAGAATGAAAACATTTCATATCACCATACAAGGATTCCGTAGTGAAATATATTTGACGTCATTTCAAACTGATCGATGTTGCAAAAATAAATTTATTTTAATTTATTGTCTAAAAGAATTAAAGTTTCTCGAGCGATTGTTGCGAATGGCAAATGTGATTTAATTCTAATAAAAACAGGGCCTTTAGCTATTTGTAATTCAAACTTTTAAACGCCAAAATTAACTATTTTCATTAATCTTCTTTCTCAGATTTAATAATTAGACTTTATCGTTTGCTAAATTTGTTTGAAGTTCGAAGAATAATGATGTAATCTTTTTTAATAAATATTTTTGTCGCCACAATTTCCCATTTACATTTCTTTCGAAAATTCACTTATTTATAATTTGTTAAATTAATTTACAGTTCAAAAAATTTATAATTTGTACAATTGATGCTTTAAAAATAAAAGCGAAACTTAGCATATTTTTTTTATGTTAAGTTAGAATTCTCTATGCATCTTTCTACATACATATATATAGAACCTATAAAAGAACTCTATTGTGATAATACAACAATCCAAACCGAATTATATCACATAAATAAATATTTTTTCAAAAGTGTATTTTTATTTTAACAAAAGTTTCTCGTACGTTTAACGAAATGGCAACAGTGAAAATATTGAATAAAAATGGAATTTGCATGTTATTTCAATGTAGATTAAATTTTTAGTTATTTAAATTTTAAATAAGCTTCTAGTTTAAATTTTTTAATGAAATTTGGCATGTAGCCTAATCTGATTTTTTGCTTCAAAATGACGTATCCCACTTGTCTGTGGGACTTGTGGATGACAACAGTGAAAATATGAATAAAAATAGAATTTGCATGTTATTTCAATGTAGATAAAAAAATTTAGTTATTTAAATTTTAAATAAACTTCTAATTTAAATTTTTTAATGAAATTTGGAATGTAGCCTAATCTGATTTTTTGCTTTAAAATGACGTATTCCACTTGTCTGTGGGACTTGTGGTTCTTTCTGTGAAAGTGGGTGACAGACAGACAGACAGACGGACGGACTGAACGATTATAAAACCTTCCACTTTTTACGTTATAAACGTAGTGTGGAAGCTAAAAGAGGGTTAAACTGGCAGCATTTTTATAGTCATGGCACTAATTCAGATATCGATATTATTAGTAGTAATATGTACATGGTGGTGTAACCTTTTACTTCTTATTCAAAAGTTAATACAGATTTTCAGGAGCATCTATTACTCAAGTAATCCACTGGATTAAGTGAATTCGAGTATAGTCACTTTAACTACAACTTGAAATACTGTAAAACAGATAACTTATAAGTCAAACGTTATCGATACACATCAGTGCAAACCATCTTATTAAAAGTAGCTAATTTCCGAATTGATCGTAAGGAAATTTCAATTTAAGATTAGGATATCATATTGATATAGGATCTGAATTTTAACTTAATCGTAAATTAATATTTAAAATAACCGAAGGATTGAAGTCTTAGAATTTTTTTTATCACAAACTATTAGTTTCGGCAGAAGAGCAAACTTTACCTAGTTAAAATTATTATCTATTTGAAGAAATAAGAGCTATAGACAATAAGGGCGCTCCCAAAAGGTAGCAGTTCAAGTTTTAATTGGATTATCACCGAACTAATGCTACAAACTGTGGTACAACAAAATAATTTTTTCTTTAATGTTGTTCATTGTTTCAATTACTATTCTAATGTTGTTTTTGTTCCTGTTAACAGTAAAAAGCCGTTGGGAGTGAGAGGGATAATGATCCTGAAAACTTTAACTTAGATTAGTATATTATCTATCTGAATGTAATGCCAACTAACCCTGGATTAACGAAACTAGATGAACCCTGTCTGTTGTACAAAAAATGTCTAGTGTTCCCCTTCCTATGGCTTCAGGCCAGATGCTATTTTTATAGAACATTATATACAAGATGAAACACAAGGGTGCTCAAAGAGGAAAAAAGAGGAGTAAAAACATGCACTCTTCTCTGAAAGTTAGTTTTGAAAGAATACAATTATTCAATAAATGAAATCAATAGACATTAATAATGTTTGTATGAAGTGGGAAGGAATGTAGCCTCAGAATGAGAGTCAAATTAAAACTCCGTTATTTCTATTTTGTATCGAACGAATGAGATTGGAATATGTTGGCAATTATTTATATTAGAACAAAAAAAACTAGTTGAACCTTCAAAATATAAAAATTTGTATAAGCAGCAATAGGATTAAGTAGAAGATAATTAAACTCAAGCTAATGGGAAAAAAAGTTATGTTTAAATAGTACTGATAAAAATATCTAGCTCTTCTGATATCAGAAACAAAATCCGATAAAACTTCCAAAATAGCAAAAACAAAAAGTATATATATTTTTAATTGGTAACTTAAGATTTTCAGCAACATAATAAAAAATCTTTACCATATTCAACAGAATTGAAAAACCAATTCGGTAAAATACTTACCAAGTTACAATTTGGAGGTTTATGAACTCTTACACTAAAAACTTGAACTAACATTGCACTAGAGGTGGAGAGTCGAGTGGAATTATTGTCTCACTAGAGCTATAGACGACGGCGTCACAATTTAGAACCACAGTCAAGTGACCAATCGACAACCTGACTGGGGACCCGAAGCAACTTTTAATGTTGCACTAGAGCATTTTTAACACATAACATAAAGTAAAAATAAAACTACTAAACGTAAAAAGAAGACACAAATTCTATCAACAAGGTTTAATTTATTAATTGGATTATTAGAGATATACAAACATTTTTCAAATACTAACAACATTTTAGTTTTAGGTTCATGATCTTTGGTAGATGAGGTTGGCATGCAAAAAATGTTTTCTAAAACTGAATCGCTAAATAGTTGCTATGGCAGAATATTTTATTTAATCTTAGTTCAAAATAGAACAGTGTTATGGAAAAACAAGATAAAATTTTGTTATTTTCTGGTCATAAACATTTCATATTAACTATTTAATATTTCCTTAAATTATTTCCCAATGTTAAAATATAAACTTTTATACCTAAATAGGTTTCTTTAAATACAAATTATAAGAAATTTTAACATTAAAAATGCAAATATACAGCTTTAAAAAGTATTGACAGATCAGCATTAAGTATTCTAAAGTTACCCATAATTTCAAAAATTTCCCAGACAAATTTCAATGCTGTGTTTATGTATACAAGTACACCATAGAAATCTGGTCAGCACCCAATGTAAAAACAAGGGACACAGACCATTTTCTAAAAATGTATAGTAAAAAAGTATTCAGAAAGTTTAATTAACTGCACTTGAATTATTTTATACAATTTGATCAATGTAAAACGACCCAAAATTCAATGCGTTTAAAGAAACTTCCTTCAAAAACCATAAGACTTTGAATTAAAAACTTTAGGGCAATTTGAATTTCAAAAACACTGAAAGATTAGCAATACCTTAGCGAGATAAAAGGCTAATATCCTATGAATTAATAGGACAATAGCCTTTTTTTCTAGTAAGGTACATGTGCGATACTCACTGAAAAATAACTATTTTAATAGCTTTAATGGAACTAAGAGATACTAAGTAAAATTCAAAATTAATTACAATTACTAAACATTTCTTTAGCAGCATATTAATAATTGTTTTTTCCTTGAAAATTTACTTAAAAAGATCTAGCAAAGATCTTCAAAAGATTTTTTTAAAAACTAAATATGTAAAAAGCAAGGTAACAAACAGGAATGCAAAACTTGAAACTAGCATTGCACAAAATCTATAAACATTTCTTGCACTTTAACTTAAGCATGCCTCGATACGATGATGGAATCCAACATTATTTAGAGGGTCTGCCTCCATAGCATTGAAGTAATGCCCTTGTGACCCTATGTGCACAAATACTAGTGCAGTAATGATAAAATGAAATATTAGCCAACAAGTGATCAGAATTAGCAGATATATTTAAAAAAAGCATAACTATATATTACATTACCAAAAATAAATACACTACTTAACATACATTTATGAAAAGCTAGGAATGTCAAAATATTTATAGGCAAAGAAGACTAGGAACTGAATTTAGATTTTTCACTGGACATGTTTGCTCGGCCGGGCAACTTTAAATTTCTCGATTTGAAATAGAATTGAAGGACCGAGCAAAGAATAAATAATGACTATAAAATTAACTAACAATTTACAAAACAAAATGCAGCCAAACTTTATTCGTTAAGAAAAAGACTGGATATTATGCACTTTATAAGAAATAAGACTTAAAATATATATAAATATTTAATAGTTTTGCACCGGGTAAAGAAAAAATGCACGTTTTGGATATATCAAGTCATTGGAGCTTGCTCATTAACCTCTTGGATCTTTTATATATTGCATATTTACTTGTATTTAAAAAGGGTAATGTCATGGCGGTAATAGAAATAAAGCTTTGTCCATACCACATACAGTTTTTTTGTTAAGGCCATGATTTTCTGCTGTTCTATAGAAACCAATGCATTAAAATGTTCTTGGGGAGACGATCACAATTCAGCAGCTTTGCATAAAAAGTTTGAAAACAACAAGAGAGAACTATCACAAAGAACTGGGGGCCGAGGAGATTCCCTGCCAAGAATATTCTCTCTTTAGACGACAAATAGTTTTTAATATTATTTATATTCCTAGATGTGAGACACTCGTTCAAGACGTGGGTGTCTCGATCTCCTCCTGGTACCTGGAAGACAGATAGTCCGCGGAGTCGGCCAGTTCGTGCAGGATGGTGTGCAGGCCTAAGAGGTGGTGTCTGAAGGCACTGGCCAGGTGGCTGCCGGAGGACATCGGCTCGTCCATACTGTCCCGGTCCGTGACCACACTGTCCAGGTCGGAGTCGGTCTCCTGGTCGGACGGAATGCTGCACCCGCCGAGGCTGTCGTCTGAGGGCTGGCGAACGTGTTTCATGGGCCCGCAGCTGCCGGGCGAGGAACGGCCGCTGCAGCTGCTGGTCGTCAGCATGGGGGTCGGATTGGAGGACGTCGGCCCCCACAGCAGCTCGTTCTTGACGTCTTTCAGCATCAGGAAGAAGCGGTAGACGTCGGTGGTGTCGAGGCCGGCGGGCAGGCACTTGGAGAACATGCTGTTCTCGTTGCTCACCTCCATATCCTGAAGTCGGGAAGGGACCAGCACGGTGGAGTCCATGTTGTTGACGGACTTGACGAAGCGGTCCATGGCGCTGAGGACCGACTGCTGGGAGCAGGTGAAGGAGTCGTGGTCCCGACTCGGCCGCGAGGAGCGACGCGTGGGTCGGTTCAGGTTGCTCATCTCGTACCTGGAGTCTTGCATCATTGCGGGCATTTGATCGGCTGTTTCGGAAGGCGGACCGCTCTTCGAAGAAGTGACACAAGCTGAATGAGGATAGAATCGACTCTGACCAGCGTCGGAAATCCTTCGTGACTTTTGTTGAGGTGCCTTCACCAATCCTGCGTAAGATAATCGCCTAGGGCGTTCCATTTCATCCAACTTGGCTTCTTTTTAAAACGTGTACTTGGCCTCGGGTGCACAGCCTTTTTCCTCTGTCGTAAAGGGAGGAAGTACGTCACGATCGTATCATCGTAATCTCGACTACACGTCACAACGAACCCGAAACCTGCTTTTTTTCCTCTCCGAAGACCTTTCAAAACATTAAACAAAGCATTTCAAGTCATAAAACAAACTTCCTTGATCAATTTACACATTCAAAACTACCAAAACAAACATTTTTCTGTGGGACTATTTCCGGCGGCGTCCCTCGCTCTCTTGGACTCGTCCACATCCGCTACATCGCATCGTTCCATGATCAGGTGAGTTGCCGGCCATTTGATTGGTGCTCGTGTGTGGTGTGCCACGCCTCCTCATACCGGCGGGCACGTGGGAAATGAATGGCAGTTGTGGATCATTCACAGCGGTTTTTCTCATCCAAGGCATCTTTTTGGATGCTGAAAAGATAACCCTTTTCCCTTTTTAGATATTACGTTATTGTCGCTAGCGTTTGTAAAAAGTTTTCGGGATTGTTTTAGCTTGGAATAGGTGTTTTAGTAGAGCGGGGTTTTGCACAGCTACGGAATTCAAATTAAATTTAATATTTTTTATGCTAACAATAAAAAGTCTCTTAAAAGTGTCATCAATATAATAAAAGTTTGATTTTATAATATTTAAGTTTAAATGAATTCATATATATTTAAAAAAAACATTTAAAAGGAGATGAATTAAAGAACTTTTTTTTATTTGTTTCTTCCTTAATTTATCAATAAGTAGTATGGGAAACAGTTTTCTTATGTTCAAGTATGAAGTTAAATTAAATATATTACCTACCATTTATTCATAAAGGTTTTTGCTTTATGTGACGTTACCTTATGTTTCACATTTGAATGCCTAAATAAGTACTTCAAATAATTTCACGCTTGACTCACTTGCGATGTGTAAATAAATAGTTGCAGAAAAATACTTTGCACAATTTCAAGAGAAATTGCCGATTAGCTGTTGTTATTTGAACTACAACTCAACAGATTAAAAGCACATTATTTTTTTGAAACTTAAATTAAAAATAGTTGCTTGAATAAAATTATGCAGAATACTTGATTTTCCATTAATAATTCAATCCTACAAAGTGCTTTCAATGTTTATATATTTTTTCTATTCAGGAAGTAAAGGTTAAGCTTTTAGCTAATATGCCACTTATTTGCCTTTTTTTTTAATTTACTTTTTTTTATCTCATTCTTTAGAATCCCATTTTAATAAGGGCCTTACTTTGGTTTTTCAAAAATTGAAATATATTTAGTTTAGTTTGAATTATCGTCGCACTAGAGCTACACGAGGGCTATTGGCGATGGGCGTCGTATTTAAGAACCACAGTCAAGTGACGAGCCGACACCTGAGTTGGCACCCTACGCAACCGTTAAGGACGACATCGTACGCAGCGTTGGGACTTTGGAGCGTATTTTAACGTGCACTGCCTCTACACGGGGGACGTCGTCGACGACATTTTTGGCTGCCCGGGCCGTTTATAGGTCGGCAGTTATTTTAGCGATGCCCGGACCCGAACCTGGGACCTTTTGCATGCTAGGCGAGCGCCTAACTGATTGGGCTCCCCAGCCCGATTGAAATATATCTACATAAATAAAAAAAAACATATAATTTATTGAATATATATGAAAATCAAGTATTTTATTCACCCCATTAGGATCTCACTGAATGCAATTATCCAACAGTTCAGTTAATCAGTTAACGTCCAGTTAATCAGACGTCCAACAGTTAAATGTAAACATGTTTTGAGTTTCCTAACTCAAAACATGTTTACATTTAAATTTCGGACTTCTTTTAACTGATTTCGCCCCTGTAAAAGGGTTTTTCTGCCAAATGTCCCTTTGAGACAGGAAAGCTCGAACGAAGAGCTGTTTGTGGACCTTTGTCATTGAGCAATTCCATTAGAGAAGTTCCTGGTAATTTTAATCAAAATCAATCTTTTTCGGGCATGTTTGGTTCTCAGCAGCTTGAATTGTCCAGAATCACTGGTTTGTAAACAAGTGGAATTTCTTAAATTAGAATGAATTGATGGAAGTTTCGTACTTGCCTGGTATTGTTTACGGGTTTGTACATATTTTTTTTTTATTTAGCTAATTTAAATAATTGATGTAAATTCAATTATTGAAAAAAAAAAAAAATTTACTACTTTTTTACTACTTTTTTTATTTAACTTGTTTAAATATTTGATGTAAATTGATTAAAAAAAACCTTTTTACTTTATGCTTTTATGCTTAAAAGTAATTATAATTTAGACTAGTTTAACAATTATTTGTTTGTTACGTAATCATATGTTGTTAAGTATTAATCGAAATTAACTTGATTAAAAAATTTAAATGTGTAATTTTAGATGTTGTTGATAAACAAGTTAGTTTTTATTAATAATTAAAATGTTATATTTTCCTTTTTAGAATTGACTTTCTTTCGAGTCTTACCACGCACCGCTTTGTTGTTGCGTTTATTTATTATTTTGTCAACTATATTCGTCCGAAACAAAGATCTTCTGCATACTTGTGTATAATATTATAGTATCCTTTGAATAATTTAGTAAATTTGCATTTATTCATGTTTAGTTCTCTCGCACATTGAAAACAAATTATTTAAAAAGCATTTTTCAGGAGTCTTAATCTCGAATCAAATAATTATGTACATCTATTTTAATTATTTTCAAAGTAAATATCAGATTACCGATAAATCTATTTACCTTTGGCCTTTCTTCGAATCATTATTCAAAAAAATCCTTCAAAAAAAAAATTACTCTTATGTTATAGTTGACGCCTTACCATAAAACTCCCTACGTAAGTGTCACTTCTTACCTAACATACTGATGTTTTTCTTACAATTCAGTGGTAAGTAAAATTTTGTTCGTCAATCATACCAAAAAATAGTTACTACTCTTTTTTTTGTTTTGTGTTTAAAGAACCAATAAAATTGACCTTGAAGATATAAATAGAACTTTTTAGCTTCCGAAGCTTTTGTATCATTGAGTGCAGTCTCTACGTCAAAGGTTTGTGATTATTCCATAAGACTATGGGAAAAAGCAATTTTGTTCATGAAAATAAGGAAAGTTCATGTATGACTGACGAGTTTAAAGATCAACGTTTCAGCTTGACAGGACACTGTAAAGGTTTGTCAAAATTGTAACGAACATTTCTTTGGTTTGTGTAAAATGGATTGAAAAAATATAAATGCTTAACTTAAAATTAGAAATGAGGCATGTGGATAAAGAAAAATCTGACTATTTATAGATCAATCTTTTTTATGAAAACACAATTAAAAGATTGATCTAAACAAGAAGATTGACTGTTAAATTAAGCCGCACGCGGCACGAGCTACCTACACGTTGGATATTGGAGACGGGTCACATAAATTTGAACCATCTTCAAGTGTAACGAGTATAACCATTTTCTAGTTTCAAGTGACGTAGCTCCTTCCAGCTGTTTTCCTTTCTTCCTTTGATTGGTGCTCTGTTTAGTGCTCTGTTTCCTTATTAACCAATCAAATCGAGAAAAAAAATATTTTCATTTTTAAATTTTTGTTTACAGTCAATAATATACCATACCTGACACATAAACATTAGGCTGGAATCCAACGCAATCTTCAATTAAGAAACATCATTCGTGGTTTAAGAATATCGAACCTCGATGGATTTATCGTGCACCAGCCCCCAATGCACTGAGATTTTTCAACATCACTATACATTTTTAGGATGCTAAAGAAATTTGATACGAAGAAGTGTAGATTAGAAGGGCAACGTCCCTCAACTGCCCTTTCATACCACAAAAATATATATTGGGCCGATGTCCAATGTTGTCATACTTGACAAAGGCCCTTTTTTGTAGTATGGTGCAGTCAGAAAAGTTAATTTGTGAAATATTGTCCATGAAATTTTTGTCAAATTAAGCAGTAACGTAAGAAGTGAGCATGTTACAGATAAAACAGTGCCTTATTTTTGTCTGTATTGTAGGAAGTGATATTTGTATAGATTTGCAATTATATTTTGTACAAACAAGTTACGGAAATTATTTAGAAATATGAAATTTTTAGCTTTGTGTTGGATATTTTAAAGTTTATTTATGAAGGAAAACTTAACTCGTAAAGGTTAAGAACCGCAAGTTCATAATGAGGAAGTTTTCATTTTGAAAATGTGCAAAATATCGGGAATGGAGTTTAATTAGGTAATTATCTGTTATGCGAAAAGGTTCTTATGTGTATTGAAAGTGCACCAAAAACCCTATAGGTGAAATAATGTATATATAAAAATTATCCAAAGATAATTAAGACACAACTAAAAAAAATAAGTAAATAATCATTTCCAAATTTGCAAAAATATGTAAAGTTTGTTTCCCTATCTATAACATAGAAATTAAAGAGCAAAAATTACCTTCATAACATTATTTTTTTAGATTTTCGATATTTCAATATTTCTAGATCTTGATATACATTCTCTTAGACTTAGACAGAACCCTTACTAAAATTTCGAGGTATTTGTAAGGTATTAATAAGGTTTCTCTTCAGAGGTATTTTGGAGGTATTTTAGAGGTATTGAATTGAGGTATTTTCAGCTACTAAATGGTGCAGATTAAAACCTCACTAGGTATTTTTATAATACCTCTGTTGAAGGTTTCTTACAAATACCTAGAGGTATTTTTACAATACCTCTGTTGAAGGTTTCTTACAAATACCTAGAGGTATTTCTTAGAAACCTAGTAGGTTTTTGATACAAACCTCAAAGGTTTTTCTGAAATACCTTGCAATGAAGTATTTTAAACAAACCTCGAAGTTTTCTAAAATACCTTACAATGAGGGTATTTTAAACAAACCTAAAAGGTTTTCCTGAAATACCTTTCATTGAGGTATTTTAAACAAACCAA